>WOGP01006546.1:0-12317 GCA_015342065.1 Leptinotarsa undecemlineata | reverse complement strand
GGAGTTACCTTGCTGATCTGATTCCTAAAATTTATCACTAGTTGCGTCAAATTGGTGCAGTGCGAAGTAGTAAAACATTTTTTTTTGAAGACACAACACAAGGACTACAGGAAAATCCTTAAGGCTCTCTTAGAGCGGTGGATGTGTAAAAGTAGCGATTCACATTGGATTTGAATCGCTGGAGATCAAATTCATTTGAAAAAATGTTCTCATAAAGTTTATTCCACATAAACGATGTTCTCCAGATGAAACAGTTCTGAAACAGTAAAGTTCGAGGTATACTGAGTTGAACCTCAACACTATGAGTAGCCATAGTCCGTCGCGTACACTTTCCGCGGAGATAAATCTCCAACCTTTCTTCGATGTTCCAGGCTATCAAGATTACATGTGATATTTGCGTCTCTTTTCTGGATGGAATCCAGCAACTTCACGGTATGATTGAGGGCAGAGCTCCATACATGAGAACAATACTCCAAAGAATGTGCCTCCGTAGCCGATGTCCTGGAATCCAAACTTGAAACTTCAATAAGGAAGAAAGGTCGGTCGGCAGCCAGGCGGTTCGACGTGGCTGTTTTGTTCACTCAGTCAATCTGCCGATATGAGTTGAAGATTCAAGCCCCAGACTGAAATCTCGATTTTCACTTGCTATCGTCCAACCCGTGTTAGGAATCACACATTGAAAGGCAAGACCTCGTTTGTTCTTAGCTCGCACAAGTATCCACTTCTAAGGGTTATCGTTCGTAGGGGTGCGATAGCTGGTTAATGGAAAAAAACATATTTAAACATATTTTTTATACGTTACTGTAATTTTAACAAAATCAAACTACGTAGACTATGTAGACTGGATATACTACCAAAAAGAAACAAAAAAAATTTCACAGTAAATGTGTTCTGTTTCTGTGCTTTCCAGTTGGAACCAAATTTTGGTAAAACTAGAACCTCACTAGGAGATGAAGAAAGCTAGTTCCTAACTCTAAAACTCTAAATTTATATCTAACAGGACACACTATCACAGGACTACTATCTGATACATATAAATGATTTCTGGTAGAAATCCCACATGGATTAAAAATCAAATATCTGTATAGTTAACAGAGAATGTTTGAATTGAAAGCTTATGAAGTTAAAAAAACTAACATATGAGCTCGAGGATACAGAACAGTGGGATAATTTTTGTTATCATTGAATCAAAATTCATGAAGAAAATGGATTGTTTGACCAAAAAACTTAATGAACTCGAAGTTGAAAAAACGAACAAAAACTCTAAGTTATCAATATGGTTGAAAATCTTTCGAGTTCATCTTTTGATAAGGAAGAACTTGATTTGTTGAATTAGGGTTCGGAATTTGAAATAAAGGAAGATTATCAAAATATTGAAGGAGACAAAGGCAATGAGGTTGTGATATTAGACAAGTCAGACTCCTTTGAGAGAATCAATTGAGAACGGTCTCTATAAAAAACATACTCAAAAAGTGCCGAAATTTTATCACATCGGTTTTGAACAGGAGCTTACTACAGGTTTCTGATCCTACACTATCTAAAATTTACGGTTTACCAAAAATTTACAAGCCTGGTAAGTAGGTGCGGCCAATTGTCTCCAACATAATATTCCTTACTTATAAAATTACTAAATGGCTAACCAAATGGTTTGAAACTCTCTCAATCTCACAATTGACTTTATTTATTGTTCAATCACATGATTTCATATACAGAAGTTTGAGGATGTAAAGATGCGAGATATTTCAGTATTATTTGATTTATACCCGTTGTTTCCTAACATGCCTAAATGAAAAATTATTGAAGCCTTCTGAGGGTCAACGCTCTCAGTGAAGAAGTAATCGAAGACTACATACGATTAACAAAAATCTGCACGGAATTGAATTTCTTCACGTTTACCAACTTTCTTTTCAGACAGCGCAATTGTAAACCCACTCTCCCCCTTCATAGGTAATATGTTCATTATCAGATTTGAATTGAAATCAAAATATTAATTAGATCACTTTCCATGGAAGTGGATCCGACATGCAGATGAAGTATTTGCGATTTTTCATACAAAGAAATCAAAGGTAGAGTTCTTTGTTTAAACTGGTAACAGCAGATCCCCAAATTTTAAGTTCACATATAAAATTCAAAACAATGAAGAGTTGCCATTCTTGGATGTTTTAGTAACCAGGGTCTATACTTTGATGTAAACGGAAGAATACTCCTGAAATATCACACTATTGTTCACAACACAAAATGGAATGTGTAAACTTCCTCGTTCACGAGCTTGGTACGTTTTCATTGAGTGAAGAACATTGAGATTTTATTTAAGGACAAAACACAAGTACTACAGAAAATTCCTTAAGACGTTCTTAGAGCGTTCTTAGACTATCAAGGTTGCAAGTCATGTTCGCGTCTCCAATCAGGTTCCATCCAGCAGCTTCAGGGTATGCCATTCATGAGAATAATACTCCAAAGAAGGTCTGATTTGAGCTTAATGGAGCATCAAAAGTTTCTGGGCTGTGTACACTTTTCTGGTTCAGAACAATGTTCCAAGCTTTTGAGAAGCAACCTTTGCAATTCCAGCAAAATGCTTGTGATAAGACTATTTTAACCCCCAATAAACTCATCGAAGCCAAAGGCGGAATTGTCTGACCGACAGTATTATATCCGGTTCGAAGACATTTATCTTTTTGGAGAAAACCGATGACTGGGTTACTTTCACCCCAATTTGAAGTTACTTCTAGATCCTCATTAAGATATGCAAACAGTGAAGATGTGCCTGCGTAGCCGATGTCCTGGAATCCAAATGGAATAACGAGACCAGTGTGTTGTCGTCAGCAAGCAATATATTGAATTCTTGTTTTTTTTTAATACCTAAGTCATTGATGTACAATAAAAAGAGGGTTGGAGACAATATGGCTCCCTATGGAACACTAGGGTTGATGGTGAAAATATTCGGCCACTTGCAGGGAACGTTCTTTCAGGAAAGTGAGGAGTCATATAAAAAAATGATCCAACAAGCCGTAGTATCGAAGTTTGGCTGGCAAACCATCATGCCACATATGTTCAAAGGCCTTACAATTATTAAGCCCAACAACTCTTGACTCTCCATGTTTCTCGATTGCATTATTCCAAATGTAACATGCGATAGAAGGTCGCCTGCTGATATTTGTTTCCGAAAGCCATATTGATGATCGCTCAAGATATTGAAACCTTTCAATTACTTGAGGTCAAAGCGACTGGTCTGTAGTTATTTGGAAGAATTCTCTTGTCGTTTTTGGGAATAGGCTGAACGCGAGCAAATTTTCAACAAGAAGGAAAAACCCTTTTCTTCTAAGACATGTTGAAAAGTTTGCAAAATACTGGTTATGAGAAACTTAGCTGAAAGCAACGGTCATTCTCGAAACATTGTAAATTAATTAGGAAACGTAAATTTAGGAGGAACCTTCCTGAATTTACGATTTTTCACAAAGATAAATTTAGAGTTTATTGTCCTTCCGTATCAACCAAAATACACTAACAAATTAGTGGATTACTAATTTCAACAAATTTTAGGTAACCCTGAAGACTATATTTTGGAATATGAAAAGTTGGGGATGAATGGAATGAGCTGTTAGGACTGTGACAAAAAATATATTGGTTACACTAAGCGAGCCATTAAAACTCGTTTCGAAGAACACGCAGCACATGATACTAGATTTTTGGATGCTTTCGAAAATCTGATAATAGCAAAGTGTTGCATAAGAACTATGTACAGTGAGTTTCATGAATCACTCTGTTGAAATTTGCGGGAACTTTTACGAGAAAATTTCCTGCAAATTTGTATTGAAAGTCATTAACATGTATCGGAAAGTGAAAGTGTGTGCTGTCCGATATAAAGAGTTTCAAAGTTAGGAATTAGATTGCTTCATCTTCTGGAGACGCCAACTCAACTGGAGAAACGCGCTCTGAAAAGAGTATTGCATTTCTGGTGATTAAGGAAAGTACTTGTTTTGAAATTGATTCAGAATTAGTCAAATCATGTTTTTGGAAAGAATGGTTTTGGCTTTTAATTTCTCCGAAAAATTGATCTCTCCTAAAAATATACCACCCAAAGACGATTGTGGATACTAACCATCGAAACTTAGTGACATAAGTTGGTTTGGAATCTTTTAATTTTTATTTTTCATTTCTTGTTAATATTAATTTTTAGTTTTCAGCTTTTATTAATATTTCAATTTTTATTATTTGGTTGTTGTTTGGTTTTATGTAATTTCTTTGTATTTTCAGTTTTTTTGTTCAAATAAAATTGCTATTTTCAGTTAATATCTTCGGTTAATATTTTTAATATTTTTTCAGGAATTCCAAATCAATTTATATTACATTAGACAATGGAAGTCCAAACTGATGAAATAAAAATATACCCTCTCAATTTAATTAAATCAGTTCTATTAAATATTATTTGAAGAAAGCTCATTGAATTTCTCTTCATAGAATTGATTTTGTTTTGGCAATCAAATAAGTGAGTGAATAACAACTTTGTGAACATTGAAAAATCATTATTATAATCCATGGTGAAATCGGACCTTACTTCCCACTACAAAGCCGATGCTTCACAATAAGAGTAATTCCGGGATTCTGCACCATTTCAAGCAAGATCTCATTTTACGTAACTCTGCATTCATAGAAGAAAAACAACCCCATTCCAACAATAGAAATATCTAAAAGAAAGTGCACTTACAGAAAAGGTTAGACTTGCAAATCCACACATCATCCTCTGGTCCAGGTAATAAAATATTTCTTCCTGGCCAGGTAAATACAGAAAAGCAAATTTTGTATTCACCGTCTCTCTCAAACTCTTTCAAAATAATCAACGGCCAGACGAAGAGGAATGTATAGGTGTTATTCGGGTTTGGTTGAAATTATGAGGTATATAGATAGGGCTAGCGTAAAGTGCATGAAAAGGACCTGGATTTGTATAAGAATTTCAGAATTTTGTATAATGCTTGGTAACGTGGGAACATTCGCAAAAGAAATGGGTTGGATGATAGGGTAAGAGATGGACATCATTTGATGGTTGACGTTTCGGATACTGATTGATATCGGTGGGTGGTGTGTACGTGGGAAGCGGGTTGCAAAAATATGATTGATTATACTCAAATAAGTTCTTGATGGTTGTATTCTTGTCTGGAGTGTTTCATAATTTATATAATTCACAAAGTCATCCAAAAATATTCTGCAGAAAAGAAATCTCAGTAAACCAGGCAAAGGCTTGAATTGATTAGAATGATAGATTTTTTCTGAAGACAGAGGCAAATTTTTGTTAGTGAAATCTTAAAATGGGTATTGAATAATATTTATACTTTTTTAGCTCGATGAAAATAACTGAAAGTTGCGAGCTAATAGAATATCTTTTTCAAAGATGAATAAGCGAATACAAATGCAGCAGCAATTCAAAAATGAAAAAGAAAATTGTTGGTGGAAAATTGCTTTTTCACCACCTATGATTTCACAATATTATTCTAATGATTTTGAAAAATGTTTCATAGGATTTTCAGTATTTTCAACAAGACATTCTGAAATGTGTTTTTATTTATAAAATGACACTACTGGCATGAAAGTATCATTCCTATTTCAAGCTTCTGGTCAATTTTTTCACAGAACTTTCAAACAAAATGGGAGATGTATCTCGTCTGAAAGGATTTATTCAATTTCTCAGTAACATTATAAATTTTGCCAATATATTTCAAAATGAAAAGACATAAATTTCAAAAACTGAAAGATTTAAGAGTTCGATGAGAATATTAATGAAAGGCAACACAAAAATTTCAAAGTCACTGTCATTGCAAATCATTTATAATTATTTCATGTAAAAATCGACATTTTAATGCTTATGTTTATTGCCTTTTTTTCTATTTTTGTTGTTTATTTCCATCATGGTTTTACAAGTATTGTACTTTATTTTAAATGTTCAAATACATTTTCAGTTGTAGTACAGACCACGAAGATAGTACAATGTTAAGTTTCAATTTCCAAAGAGGACACTGAATGTTTACTTGTTAAATTTTTCCAGTTCACATTAATTTCTTCGCCATATTCTAATATGTATTTATCATCATGTAAACCATTTCCATTTTTGTTTCGCTGAGCTGTGTTAACAGAATTTTAACTTTGTTTCAACTTATCATATATTCAAAATATTTTTTTCTTATTAAGATTTTCCTACAACTAGATTTCAATGTTATTTTTGTTTTAAAATTTTCTTATTCTAAATAGTACATGTTTGACTACACATATGGACCAGTAATCAGTGTCATTATGCCTAATCATTACTTAAAAACAAGCAGCGAATTTTTCAAGTTATAGTAAATTGCTATAATTTTTTCTTTTAATTACAGCATATTATTGATGGTTTCATACTTACTACGATGAGAATATGACAGGTAGACTCACTTATTATGTTGACAATGTATTACTACATTAGCTTTTTCTGATATCATATATTTAGAAATGCTGAACTTTTTAGAAATAGTGTGAATAAATTAAATTCCAAATCACTCTTAGGAATTTTCATGTAATTCCAATCTTATTTCAACAATAGAATTTAATGGATTACCAAAAGTGAGGTTATGATTGCCTGAAGTGTAAGTAAATGATTGAATAAATTGGGATCCAGCTGAATAAAAGATACTGCTTTTCTGTGCATAAACCATGAGAAATAGATTAATTTATATGCAAAATTCTCAAACATGAATAAAACACTAAAGAAATTGAAATCATGGTCGACGTATATACTACTACGAGACAATTTTTGCAAAAATCTAGTTCCAACTATGTTCTAGAGGCCAAAGAAAGCTAAGTTTGTTTTGCCAACATTTCAAATGATATAGTTTATTGACCTAAATTAGAAAGCTGAGATACGATTTTAAAATTTAGTTTTTTGTTCTACTATATATGCGATAAACTAGAAAATACTGATAAGAAATTCATAACGGTATGCTTTCCAAACATATTTTTTATTAAGTCTCATGTTTTTCGCAACATAAGTTTGGTGTTTATTATCCTCGAAAAGGTCCTACATTGATCTGTCTGTATCAAATGATGGAAGCCTATATATAAAAAAAATAATCCTAAAATGCATGCTAGCATTTCGCTAGCACGCTTTCCTGATATTGGTTAGGAATAAATTTCATAACACGACGGCCTTCAGAAAAATAAAAAGTCTGTAAATTATGTTGGTTGGGAAAATGAGTCCACCTCCATATTTCATGAATAATCATATCTTCCCAATCAATATTATTCAAATGTGAACTATGTATTATAAAGCATTAATGCATCTTCTCACCATAGAGTACCCTGGGACTTAATTTCAATACTGATCTACAATTAATAAATTGGTTCCACCCACAATAATTTCATAATCTATATTTTCTTTGAGCACTAATGAAAAATATTCATGTTCATCAACTCGTGCATGTCCTTTCTGCTGCCATCATGAATTACACAATCATTAACCCAATTAATTCAGTCACACCCTTATCCCTTTATCATTGGTCCTGTTAACCCTTCGTGCCTAACCCCTTGAACAGGTCGTTTACCCCTTCACTTGTTTCGATTTATTCTCGGTTCTGAACCCTTTCCCTTTCGACAGCAGAATCTTTACCTGCTGTGCAATTGGTCGTTCAACCCTTCCGTTTGTAACCCTTATTATTTGGCAACCTTTCACTCTTATTTTTGTTTGCGCAGTTCAATGGCTTTTGTGGTTATGTGAATTCTGGTATAATGTTTGCAAAAATTTGTGAAATGCCGTAACGCGTGGGAAGTTGCGTCAGGTTGACACATTGGAAGGATATCAGATGGTGATTTCGAATAAAGGGCATGACATGTGAAAATTGTCCTTTAGCCGATGCATTGTAATAATAAGAAGAAGGTGTTGTACATTCTCAGTATTTCGTGGGAATGAGATATTTGAATATCTATTTATAGAGTGAGTCCCGAGAGAAATTTCCTTATTTAGGGATTCACGAAAAAAGGTATACTTGATGAAAGGCTGCTTCATCAAAACATTCAATATTCTTTAAAAATTAATTTTATATATTATAAACATAATATATAATTTGATAGTTTGTACTGGAACCTCTGGCGTAAAATGAATCTTTTGAAATTTCCAAACACTAGAACAAGATATGTTATTTTTTGTTCTGGTGTTGGGAAAGTATTTTCATTAGATAATATATAATGATGGAAAAATTTCAATTCAGTAACTATAGGATATCGCTTCTCGTACAGCCCGAGTCCCAAAGTTACCTATTATTATTTTGAGTTACCTCTGACAAAAGGTGAACCAGAAAATAAATTTTGCCCAATTCAAATTTTGAAAAATAAGTTAGTAAAAATTCTAAAAAAAATAGAGTTTTCAATACAAATTACAAATTCACACTGAGATCAAGTTACATCAATCCATTTTTGTTTGTACTTCAAATTTTATGTTGTAGTTAGTACTTGTCCTCTCTTTATTATATTTTATTTCTGTTGTAAGAGTTCATTTAGGAGCCCAAAGAAATTTCCACCTGAATTTATAACTACCCTGTAATAATATGTACCTGATAACGCTAATTATGTTTATATTTGTTATTAGTTGAGAAGGAATTTTGGAAATGTCCTACCCTTTCAGGTTTCTAATCCCATTAAATTCCAATTTCTAACACAATACGATTTCACGAATCTGTGAAATTTCTTTCAGGTGCAATATTTGGATTTTAATCTTGTTAAACTTGGGTTTACTGCTAATTCAATAAAAGGGTTTGAAGTTGTTTGGTCCTAAATACATTTATTATATGATCATTAAGTAAAATTGGCTTATATAAGATCCGAACCAAAAATTGTTTTTGCTGGTATTATATTCGAATTTCGGAATGAAAACTTACGGTCAAAATTAGGTGATTATTCAGTGATTGAATACGTTCATTAATATATTTACGTGAAATGGTAACATAATAACGGATAAAACAGTTACACACTTGTGCTATATGGGGATATTACCTTTCAAAATTAAAATTGTTAAAAAAATATCCTCACATAGCTAATTACTCACTAATTCTAATTCATATCTTTGGTATGTCATTCACTCTTTTATTTTCTTCTATTTCAGTTTTTTATCAAAACAAACATTTTTGTGTAGCTTGATATACCTTTCTAAGTAAATTTGCACCATAGATATTTGACAACATCTACAAACAATTTGACATCTCTAATTTGACAACATAGAGATGTCATTCATTTCCCTTGAGACTCCGTAAAAATATCTACTGCCATTCACCATTTTTGGTAGTGTTGTTGGTAGTGTTTTTCTCCGTTAACCAGCTATCGCACCCCTACGAACGATAATCCTCAGAAATCCAAACTTGTGCGAGCTAATAACGAGGTCTTGCCTTTTTTCGTGTGATCCTAATACGTATTTCAATTTAGTAGTTGGTGCGCGAAAACTTTTTAAATTCACAAGGCCAATGAGAGGTGCTTTCTGGTGTATAATCGTATTCGAGCGTGTATTCAACAACGATTGGTAGTTATGTTATTAATAATAAGATTCGCCAAAATAGAATGATTCGATTTGTGTCAGATGTAAAATTCAATAATAAAAATAAACTTTTTGATTTTCTCTTACTCAATTATAATATAATCGAATTTGAGCAAGTAATAATTTTCCAGCTTTCCAGCTTATAACGAAATTGATGAAAAGTTTTCAGCACTTTATAAACTGCAACGATCACAATAAAGTAGAAACGGACAACTGACTTAACCTAATGTCAAATTCCGTTTCAAAACCAACCTCACGCTAGTTTAGAATCATGATGAATACGTTTCAAATTATAGTTGATGTGACGTCATCGCTTCAACGCCAGAATGAATGTATTCGGATCACAGACGAATACCTACGATTTAAATATATGAGCGTTAGAAAACGTCTTAGAAGACGACCTGACTTAGGTCGTAGAAGTCAAGCAAATGTGCGACAAACTACGTCACGTGGTATCTGCACTGATGAGGAACAGGACACAGAAAATGATAATAGTCATATTGGCATGTCACTTTTGCATTCTAGAGTGACAGAAAATGATGCATTCCGATGCCACAGGCAGTGCCAATACGATCCGATAATCGATTATTGTTGTGCCGACAAATCTCTAACGATAGTCATTTATCAATACTGTTAAGGCGTTAAAATACAGCGGTGAATCTACTGGATTTGTACAATTGCCATAATTGATCCTACCACTTGATCCGTTACACTCATTAGTTTGTGGGATGGATGCATTTTTTTGGTTTTCTCAAAATTTTCAGTTATTGCTTCAATTCTGGGGCGCTAGGAAGTTCGTCAAGTCAGCTAGTTGAAACTATAAAAGATCCGTAAACTCTGATTTCAAGGGAGACACATTTCTACAAAAATCAGCTCTTTGTCAACCTTCCCTTCCCCGTGTCAAAAAGTGCAAATGGGAATGAAGAATCAATACCTTATTCGAAAGTTCTTCTAATTTTACTAATTTTAATTCAGTATCCAACCCACTAACATTTTTGACATTATAATAATATCATAAGAAAAGAAAATACTTTTCAACTTTGTATTTAATTTCGAAGTAGAAACAGATACTAAACAAAAAAAACTGCTTCATTCAAATGTTCGAACACCATAAACTTGCATACACAAGTATAAACGAGCTTCTGTTTCCTCCCTTACATTCTAAAAAATATAAGGTCTTAGTAGCATACTGCACCTACTTCCATAGAAAAATATCCAGTGGAGTCATATCGGGGTTCTGGGTAGAACATCTCTTCTAATCCATCGACTTAGAAAATTTATTATCGAGAAAATATCGCACTGGTAGTACGCAATAAGGAGGAGCTCCAGCTTGCTGAAAACTTTGCAATTAGTTGGAGTTGCCAATACTTTGCATAACTTGATCATTCGACGAATTGAAATATCCTTATATTTGCTATATTGGGTTTGAATTTAACGTGTCATATAGGAATTTGAATGTGGTGTATAACAAAGCTGGATTACGATTGACGCATTCTAAAAAGACATCACAAAATTCAACTGTCGAAATTATCTTTGTTAAATTCATAATTCATTTTCATTTTGTGAGGATGGAATTTAGGTCGTTGAGAATTCTGAAAATATTTTTGACTCACTCCTTATGCTTGAACAAATTAGTCAAGTATTTTCCATCAAGGCAACATTGCCTAGATCTGCAACATTATCTGTATCTGTAGATTAGGGAGTGTGAGTATAGGCCCACAGCACTTAGGCCACATGTGACCCATTGTACATCCCCCCGAAGTGTTGTCCTCCTAGGTCATTGTCCATCCTGTCCTTTCCAGGAAGGTGGACAGGTCTCTAGGATACATCTCCCAAATATCGGCAGGTGTAGGCCAAGACTCATCGAACACACACTCTATTATTGACGATAACTCCAGACATTCGCATAGGACATGCCTGACAGTTTCATCTTCCTGTTCACACATCCTGCATAGAGATGTGTCCACTAGCCCCATAATATGGAGGTGTTTCCTTAGTTGACAGTGGCCATTCATAAATCCTACTGTTAAGCGAAGATTTTTCCTGGTCATCGCCAGATATTTCTTCAGCTCCAGCTTCTCAGGGTCGCAAAGCGTGATCCTGGCAAGATTGCATCCTTTGATTTCATCCCATCTTTTTAGAGATTGAGCATGGGTGTGACGTTTGGTTAATTCCGCAATTGTCAAAGTCATCAGGGGTGCCATTGGGTCCCAAACTTCTTAGTCCAGCCGCTTCCTTGGCTAAAGAGTCGGCAATGCGATTACCTTTAATCCTGTCGTGCCTTTTAATCCACCTCAGGATAATGAGGCTTTGGCTAAATAATAATAATAAATGGTCATTATTTTACGTGGCGGATTAGCAAAGCGCTATTCTGCCACTCAACCACGTTTGAAAAAAAAAGAAATATTACAAAAAAATAAATGACAATTTCAGGACAATAGTAAACTGAAATACAAATGTTTATCTTTGGATCACTGTTGGCTGAGCAATTCAGTGGTGGCACTCTAGTACCAGTCCTGAGGTAACACGTTTTCTGTTCAAGGCTAATAGGACTTATCTGCTATCAGTGCAGATGATTATGTTTCTGACAGAAATTCCTTTCCTGGTTATTTATTTTGTGGCGATTGAGATACCAGCCCGTTCTGTTTGAACCACGCTGGTATTTTTCCCATTCCCCACTTAATTCTAAGGATTAGTGATCTGGAGTACACTCCACATCCTGAGCCTTCTTTGGTTTTTGAGCCGTCTGTATATATGCGTATTGCATTTGTAGCAT
>WOGP01006545.1:0-12317 GCA_015342065.1 Leptinotarsa undecemlineata | reverse complement strand
GTTGGTGAAGGGGTGAGGTCTTATCGTGAAGCGGCCGGTGAATTTAATAGAAGACACTCTGTAACTGTACATACAATATATAATCTATTCGTCAGCACCGGCCAAGTAACAAAGGACAGAAAAATTGTAAAACATCATATTGTCGGCTCATCAAGTTGATCCTAGAATCAGTTTGAGAAATTTAACGCTTCAACTCAATATGAGACGCAGTAAAATATGGAGGTGTTTAAAGAGGCACAAAATGCATGCGTTCAAACTCAAATTTTTACATAATTTGCACGAAGGAGATGAAATCCGCTGTATGGAGTATTGTTTATGGATGCAGAAAATTTATCTCAATGACAATAATTTATTAAAGTATATCTTATACAATGAGGCTACCTTTATCACGAATGGTGTTGTATCTTCTCACAACATGAGGTTTTGGGCTGAACAAATCCAAATTGGGTGGTGAATTGTAGACACCAAATATCTCAGAAAGTTAATGTGTGGTGTGGTATCCTGAACGAAAATATTATTGGGCCATTATATCGATCAAAATTTTAACGTACGACTATTCGTTGATTTTCTTTAAAATGCATTTTCCGATGTGTTGGAAGAACTACCTTTGGATGTAAGACACAGCATGATTTTTCAGTCAGATGGTTCACCAGTTCACAATAGTGGTAAAACAAGGGTTTGGTTGAATAGGAATCTAACTATGAAATGGATAAGACCCAATAGCCCTCTCGTAGTATGGCCACTACGATCCCCAGATTCAACTCCACTGAATTATTTTTATGGGGAAACTTGAGAAATAAAGTTTATAAGGATAGACCATCAAATAAGGAAGATCTCCGTGCAAGAATTATACAAGCGTGTTGAGAAATCACACCTAGAGAACTGAGAAGAGTTGTAGGAAATAATAGAAGGCGCATAGAAAAATGTGTTTGATTGGAAAGAAAAAAAAAGAAAATATAAAATTGTAAACAGTTAAATCACTTGAAATTGATTGTTTTGTTTTTTAATAGAAAATTTGATTTTGAAAGTAGTACTTTGAAATAATTTTGAACTACATAACATTTTTCGCCACAAAATATCCATGTTTTTTTTTAAATAATGAGAAAATGAGAATATGAACTAACATTAACCATCCTAAAACCTCACTGATTACATGTTTCCGTTCCTCTTACAAAATTACCATTTTCTCTCTTATTGAGGAGTTATAACTTTCTTGACAACAAAATAAAAAATGAATTATTTATGTGAAAACATAAGTCGAGTTTCTCTAAAACAGTTTCGTTCATGTTTTGATGTCAAAACCAAAAAAAATCTACTTCAATTATTACGGAAGATACGGGGGTGTTTCCACCGTGTTCTGATCACGAATCTGATGGAATTTTTAGCCTATTTTGCCTCCTAATACGTTTTACCGTAAAAATGGGGTGTTCCATGGAGAGTGGCGGACAGTGTATATCACTTTGGCCAACCCCATTCAGGTGGTAGGTGCATTTTGAGCATTTCCATCAGTCTTGAGAGTTTCATCGTTCTACCTCGAATATTACGGAAGATACGGAGGTGTTTCCATGAGAAGTGAGACACACTATATAAATTCCAGTTGAGTAATAGAAAGAACATAGTATACGGCTGCTGAGGTATATTCGAATTTCTCATCCGTGAATTAATATACCTACTATTATTTAGTGATGACGAAAATGAACACACCATTTTTGTCAAAATGCTCCAGCTATTTTTACGCTATGGTTACTTCTAATAGTGCGCGTTTTTTCCCAATTGCTCATGCCCAAAACCCATTCACGAATAAGTATGTAATCTGAAATCTGATAAACTTTCTGTATGGACTGTTGGAATTTTCTTGGTACATATTTACTAAAATAGCTCAGTGAAAGCGTATGTTCAACAGTTTGCCGAATCATAAAATTTGTTAACAACTACACTGCCCGCGATAGTGTTGATTGACACAGTATAGTAAGTTTAAGCTTTATGGTCTGCTGGCATATTTACTGTACCGTATATTTTCTAATAATACCTACTCAGAATACTTTTCTGCCGACTTGAAATATATGGTTCAATTTAACTCGCGTAATGGGTAAGTGAAAATAAATTGAATTTGTGATGAGAGGGTCCAACGAGAGGCTATGATCCCTCTATAAATATTTCTTAATTAAGCTAAGAACTTTGGCAGTTGTCTGTCCGTTCGTGGTTTGCAAAACACCAGATCGATATATCAATTTGAAATTTTTGAGACTTATATTCCGCTATGGAAAAATGGAACAGCTTTAGATTTTTTTTTCAAATATCACATTCCTGAGTAAAACTAATGTCAATTAATCATTTTCAATATTATTTGATTTTTCTTGTGTTCCATATAAAGGTAAAATTTATTGTTTATTAATTTCCTTGAAAAAGTTACAAAAACACAATATTTTTTGTTAGATTCCTGAAAGAACGTTCCTTGAAAGTTGCCGTCGATGAATATATCTCGAAAACTTTCACCATCAACGCTGGTGTGCTCCAGGGATCCATATTGTCTCCAACCCTCATTTTATTGTATATCAACGACTTATTGGAAAAAAACTGAGAATCCAATATATTGCTTTGCTTCCATTTGGATTCCAGGACATCTAGCTTTATAGTAGGGAATCCATATAATAGATGCATATTCCAGCCTAGATTGAACAAAAGTGAAATAAAGTAATTTCAATGTTGAAGCTTTTTCAAGGTTTTTTGTATTCCTAACTCAGAATCCATATAAGCAGCTGCCACAGTAATGTCAATATGTTTATTGAAAGAGAGAAATGAATCAAAAGTAACACCTAGATAAGTAAATGTGTCAGGACGCTCCAAAACTTGATTGTTTATGACGTAGTTGTCTAATGTCGAATTAGTTTTCAGTGAGTAAGACATAACATTATATTTGGATATGTTGAGAGATAGATTATTCTTTCGACACCATGTAGCAACAAGATTTAAATTCAGGCCGAGACGTTCGCAATCATTAGAACATGTTATATTGTGATAGAGTTTCAAGTCATCTGCGTATAAAAGGAAATTGACATCAATCTCAGCTCCGATATCATTAATGAACATGAACATAGGGGTCCTAGATTTGATCCTTGTGGTACCCCAGATGTGGCTATATATTCGATAGGCTTGAGGCCATTGAGTTGGACATACTACTTACGGTTGTGAAAATACAATTTGAAGAGGGTAATTAATCATTGGATAACCCAAAAGTCAAAAGCTTGTTGAGCAGGATACTATGGTGAAGTCTGTCGAACGCTTTAGAAAAATCAGTGTAGATGACATCAGTCTGAGACTGACAATCAATACCCTCTGCAATACATTGACTGATTGTTACAAGATACGTGGTGGTTGAACGTCCTTTCATGAAACCATGTTGATTGGGGATAATAATGTTGCTGACACGACAATAGATTGTCTTCTCAAGAAGCATCTCAAACACTTTACAAAAGTTGCATATTATAGAGATTGGTCTGTAATGTTGTATCTCACTTTTATCTCCTTTTTTGAAAATTGGGCAGACTTTCGACATTTCCCATGGTACAGTTGATGTTTTCAGGCATATATTAATTAGAGTTGTTGAGTTAGAGTTGAAAACTGTACACACCTCAGCAACTTTTGATGCTTCATAAACCTCAGATAAGACCTTCTTTGAAGTTTATTCTCATGTTTGGAGCTCCGCCCCCAAACATACCTTGGCTGGATTCCATCCAGAAAAGAGTCATCCGCCTGATTGGAGACGCGAACATCACGTGCAACCTTCATAGCTTGGAACATCGAAGAAAGGTTGGGGATTTGTATCTCTCTATAGATACTTACCCGGGAAGTGTTCAAGTGATTTGACACATTTGATTTCACCAAGAGCGGTGCATATCAGAAATACGCGACTGTAACTGCTCATCATTTTTAGGTTCAACTCAGTACACCTCGAACTGTTTATGAACTCTTTCATCTAGAGAACTGCGTTTATGTGGAATAAACTTCCTAAGAACGTTCTTCTGGTTTGGTGGCGCAGCCAGGAAACGACTAGTCGCCTCCTCAAGAACTGGGTACCTTATAAAACCGCCTTGCACCAAATTATTGAGCGGCGTACGCAGAATCTATCTCTGGTGGAGGAACAAACCCCCCATTAGCAGGTTAGCAAACGTTTGCGCCCAAGTTATGATTCACCTAAACCAGAGGCAAAAAAGCCCTGCACGGTTGAATCTAAGAAACAGCAGAGCATATACCTTGTGCCTGCCTCGCTGGGGACCGAATCAAGTCTTTAAAGTTCGGCAGAGCCGTACTCTTACAATCTGACCTGAAAGACCACTCACCATACAAACTAATCGGCTTCGTTAAGAAGCTGGGTTTATTTGGTCGAATGTAAATAGGTGTGAGCCACAATAAACCCTAGCGGATTGCGGTGAAGGGTCGAATAGACCCACTCACTTTGGACCTAACCTAACCTACCGTTTCTCCAAATATATTCAGTCTCCACTGATTCAAATCCAATGTGAATCGCAACTTTCCCACTTTCTTTTCTGACTTTAAGCATTGAGTGAATTAATACTTTAAATGATCCATCTAAATTTGGACCAAAACATTGTCATTCATTGTTTTGTCCCTTCTCACAAAATTTTCCCAATGTATTGAATAAAATCGTATAAAATATACATGCCCTTCTTTGAATTGAAAGGAATATTTTTTCGGAAAGATTGATTTCTGAGAAAAAAATTCTTGGTTTTCACTTATTCGTCTTCCTTCCTTTAGAATTTTTCCACAATGTTTTGTATATAGATGGAGAAGGGAAAACCGTAAAACTTTTTCAACTAAAAAACAGGTCCTGTTCTGGTTAGACTATATATCTATAAAGCAGGAACAAAAATCGAAATCGACCGTTTTTGGATTTTGCCCCATATTTCCGTGAACGGTTCTGATATCGTAATTTTTTTCACCGGTATTGGGAGAAGCCACAACTGTTTTTCATTTGATGAATTTTCTATCAAAACAGTCACCCTGTATATATAATAAAATTAATTTCTTCCTCGTATAAAATGTGTTTCTCTCATATTTCACTAAACTACAATGGCGATTCATGTGTGCAATAACTACAGTTCTTTCCCATGGTTAAAACAGCAACGTCGCTACAAATATAGGTAGGTAAACGTTGGTATCCCCCAAGGAGTTTTTATCACATCTATAAAGCCTTTTTGAGCTTCATGTTTGAACAATACCACCACAACTAAACGCGGCAGTTGTTAGAAAACTGGTTCTCATTGTTAACGCCGATTCGAAAAAAATTGCGTGATCTAACCACAAACTTTTACGTAGATTATATATAAAAAAATATTCGTTCTTAAAAAATTATTTTTATTGCGATTCTTTGAATTGTCATGAAACATTTGTTTTGTTTCTTACTATTTTCCAGAAGATTATCATCAATGAATAAATAAATCAATATGAATTTCTTCAAATATACTAGATACTTACAAAATCCAAAATATTTTTTCCACACTATAATCAAATAAAGAAATATTCGCACATAGAAAATTGTCCCATTTTCCTTTGTGACAAACTGTGTCTCATAATTTCATTGTGGAGTTCGTTGGTAATACAATGGTTGATAAATTTGTCAGAGTGTCAATTGAATCAAAGTTCAATCTAATAATAAGCGTTAACACTCGTTCCCTAGACTAAACTGTTGTTATCGAAACTGATATAAAAATTAAAGACATCACTCTGTACCCTCGACCCGACTAACATGACGACTGACTTTGCGGAATGGAGCCAACAGTTATGAGCGGAGAAATGTGAAATAGGGACTGAAGGTCATGATTAATAAAGGTAATGGAGATTTGCATTTCCCTTGTTGAAAGAATAGTATATTTGCGTATCAGCTATTTTATGGTGGATTCTGCAGTTGACAGCGTGTTTGTGAAAATCTAATATATAAAGACTGAACAGAAGTGGACCCAAAATTGATCCCTGTGATACGCCGTGTGTAACACCGACGGCACTCGATCTGAAACATTTTGTTTTTCATTACCGAGAAAGCAATCTATCTCTATGGGTGTTTCGTTGAGTTTCCACTACTAATACTGAATGTTGTCTTATTGCACAATATCGCCTAGCCGACCGACTATAATCTTTTAAAGCACTTTGATAACTTTCTCACCGGTAGAACCTTCGCTAATCAGGACCAGGCAAAAACGGCCTTCGTCGACCTTATCGAATTCTGATGACACAATTTTTATACCGGCGGAATTAATCGACTTGTGTTACATTGGCAGAAGTGCATTTAAATGATGCTTATAAATATTAATGAATATATTTTGATTCTCGATATCAAGTATAAAAACTAACTAGTAATAATAACTAATTAGTTAGTTTTTATACTTGATAATGGGATAAAACCCGAAACCGGTGGTAAAAATAAAATAACTATTGGAAATTAGATAAAAGTCCTTTCATTCACTTCATCAAAGGACATTTTACAGCTAGAAGCTGAACTGAATTGTTGGTAAAACAATTCAAATTTGCAAATATTTTTTGAACGGGGTGTCAATGTTGTTTTTTCTGAGGTTAACTGAGTGTACTGTTATTTCCAAACTTAAAGAAAATACCATACCTGGCACAAAAATTTCCTTTAAATCTCAAAATAACTTAAGTATCAACAAACTTCACAGAAGTCGAGTCTACATGCTTGACTACTCTGATTGTTCGGCATCTTACATTAGTAGAACCTGTAGACCTCTTTTCACTCGTATTAATGAACATTTTAAAAAACCTGACAAATCTGCTTTTGGCCACCACTTAAAAATTTCACAATCATAACTTCAGTCCCAATAGAAATTCTAAAATATCACATAACATAGATAATAAAAATGTCCTTAGACTTGACTGGATTGAAGAGTTGGAGATTTCTAAAGAACTTTCCAATAATGACCATTGTTTGAATACTCAAGAAAACGTAACAGAGATTTCCTTCCCCTTCATAAAAGGATTATGAATTATTAATTAATCAAAAATGTTACTAATATATTTTATTCTATACTGGCTTATCCATAACATAATTATTTTAAATCCATAATGGATCACTTGTCAAGTTAGTACCATTATTTTAACATGACTTGACACATTCTGTCTCAAGTTGTCCTTCTTCATATGATACATTGACTGAACCACATGGCACCAAACCAAAAATGTATTTGCTTTGGCTATAAGCCTATTTTGGTTTATATAATTCAAATATTACAAATGTGCCATGTACTTATTTTGATACTTCCTGTTTCCTGACAAGTAAGTAATCTCAAACAATTTTTCAATTTTTCAATTTTTTTAATGTTTAAAAATTTATAAAAAATAATTTTTTGCAACTTCAATTTTCACTAAACTTCCTTTTCAATTAGACCACTTACTTTCAGGTGAGCATTGATGATGACGAAAGTCGAAAGCGCTTTGCAAGGATTTTAAATCTTATACACTTTAATACAAAAAACTCTTCGATTCATTCATTCAAATAAGTGTATTCAGATTTTCAAAATTCAATTCACATTAGTTCTACTTAAAAAAATCGTAATTCATGTATGAATTGTGTGTATTTTCTATGTTATCCAATTTGGTACTGAAGAGCTTTGGGGCAAGTGTCGTAAGGCGAAAGATCGATGTATACCAGTGAGGATGACAGTGTTCCATATAAGTGCTATTTGTTACCATTCATTTAAAGTGGAACTCATGTGAATGATAACTGATTTTTATTCCACAACGAATGTTTGAAATACAAAATGAGTAGAGAAAAGTATCTTATGTATAATTCAGTATTCATATAGAAGTATTTGTTTCGAAAGCTTTTTTTCTTTCGTGTAATTCAATGTTTATTTGAAAGTAGCTGTTTCAGGAAGACTTTCTTTCAGTTTGTGTCTGAAATTAACTTCTTTGCATGATCTACACATCCATGTATATAGTTACTCATTTTGAAATTGATTACTTCCTTCCTTTCTTTGGAAGATTCCCTTATCCTTTTTTTTATCAAGATGGAGTACTAGAAAGCCAAAAACTTTCTTTCCCAAAAACAATTATAATCTTCATGCAGTCATTGTACACTGTAGTTCTGGCGTTGAATCTGGTCATAATTACGCCTTGGTCAAAGACTAAACGGACTGGTTTGACGATAGTCGTGTCACTATGATTTCTGGCAATGTCTTGAATTTATTGGAGCCTGTGGAGACACTCTACATTTTGTTTCATGAAAGAGAGGACATTGGCAGATCAAGATCTTCAAATGATGTGGTGCTGCAGGTTTTTCCGGGTTTTCCTGCAGCTGAAAAAGCAAATGCGCCACTGGAAGAAATGAAGTCGCCCCGGCGTGCCTATTAATTTTTTTTGTTGTTTTTTAATTCCATGATTTGTATTGGAAGAAAAAAAAATTGATATTTTATCTACTTTGCGGGTTCGCCAATTAAATGACTTCCTGGAGACAAACAAAATATCAGAAATAATAAAAGCTATTTCTGAAATATATACAGGGTGTATCAACGATAGGTGGGTGTTTTCCAATTAGAGATACAAAAAATGTTTCAGAAATAAGTTGTAGAAGTTGAGGAAACCCGTGTTTGGATAGTTATAACTAATAAACAGAGTATCCAATAAATGTATGATAGACCAAACTAATGTGTTTTCAAATAGAATACTCCAGTCATTTCCAATCAATTCAATAGGGATGTTTTGGTTTATACCCGGTGAACCAGATATCTCCTACTCGATCAAATGGATTGAGGCAATTTTCCATTCTAATATCCTTGAAGATAGTTTATTTTAATTTCGTCTCCATAAGTTTACCAACCGGTAATTTTTCCATACAGAGGTAAACAAAATTCGGGATTAGTTTTTTCAAATAGCACATCCAGTACATGGGCCCATCCCAGAATAATACACACTATGAGCTTTCGGAAAATGGAGGAATTGACTATTTTATTTCCATCGAAAATGTATCTAATTCTTTGAAGAAATTATAAAAAAGTCATTAAATAGAAGCAATAAGGTCCACCCACCTATCGTTGATACACCCTGCATATATATCAGATTCCATTTTATAGCAAAATAAAATTAATTTAAAAAAATTTATAATAAATTAATTCTTTTTTCAAGGGACAATACATTTTTTCATTGGTTTGAGTAAATATCCAATACTTTGAATATAAACCTATTTTTAACACGCTTTTATTAGCTTCACCTGTATGTATGTTTGCTTGTCGGTTTGCTTGTTACTCTCCTTTTCATTTCATATTCATTCCCGTTTGAATGCTCGGGATCTGTATTTTACAGAATTATCGACATTATTGCTTGATCTATTCGCAGGAGCATGGCGTTGTATGTAACCTCCTTGATATAAATCGAACTCACTTTACATGTATTTCTCAATTTGAAAAAAGTATTTTTTTCATCAACACGCGCTGCTGCTGTAACTCTCCTTTGCGTGCCTGTTGCCTTCCTTGGGCTTGGTAGCTGCTCCCCTCGGTTTCCGGTTCAGTGTAAGTAAGACCGCTTTCCCGTTTCATTATTGCTTTTCAACGTTTATCCCTATTGATTTCCAGGAACTTCAACAGATTCAACGTTTGTCTCTCACCTTCTACATGGAGTATGCCCTACGTTGGAATTGGTCTTCTTCAGTTCAAAACTTCTTTTTTGTTCGTAGCTTGTCGTTCGAAAATTTCCTACATACACTTTTAGGCATGATTCGCATCTTATAAGTTTTGAACAGAATAAGACCAACTCCACCTATTCGTGCCATCTTTCGGAAAACGATCACGATCTGTACACTTGACAAGTCAAGTCAAGATTTTTTCATTATTTTTGATACATGAACGTATATATGACATGTCATCACGTCATCATATTAAATCAAAAGATTTTTGATTTAATATCACTTATTTCATTTACAGCACATGTTACGCAAAAATATTATTTATGCACGACCTGGCGTAAAGTAGTACTTTAGCGCCCGTGGACTACTTTATCGCCTGGTGGACGATAAAATCGTTGAGCAAGCGCTTAAGTGAATTTCAATCTCATATCGATAGAAACCTTCATTCCGATGGTTTCAATGAATGCAAAATTATTGAAACATATATCTGAATTATAGAGGAGTGCACATTTTGAGTCGAGAATCCATTAACCATCATCATCAGACTATCAATATATCTATTGTACTTTAGGTAACTCATAAAAAGCTATCAATCTTACGTATCTGCTGATGTGTTTATTATTATGTACATTTAAAGTAGCTTTCAGCATGGAATAATTTATATAAGTATGTAAGCAAGAAGTACACTCTCTATGTAGTTCTAACTTTTTATATTATTCCCGTTGCACCACCTCACGCATTCTTCATACACTTGTCGTATAGTTTCTTTGATCCACTTGGCAATAAATTCAATTTCGCATCCTCAGCTGCTTCACGTATTTCTGGTGGAGTATAACTCAAACTTTCCTCGTCGCTTGAATCTATTTCAAAATCACTAATAAATTATCTGTGACCACAAAAATTAACAGCAAATATGGGTACTAGCTGTATAATCTTATTTCAAAAAATTGAATGAGTTGCCATGGTAACATTCATTCCATCACTTCTTGAATCATTCATACAGCCTCTCGGTAGCCTTGATGTATTTCCATCGTATTCTGGATATCAAGAGGCATCTATCTACATGACATCAAATATACCGGTCGTGCATGAAATGTTGTATGTATTTTGGGCGGAATTTGCATTTATGGAGCAATCACTTACACGCTGTGGTCCATTAAAACCTATGTTCAGCCCTTGATATATAAATTAGTATTTCATACTCTTTCAAGAAGTCAGTGAATGGTTAGTCCATTCAAAACTTGACGTTATGTTGGTCAGTTCCAAAATTCTCTTCGCTGTGTTTTTTGTGCTGGCCAATGCAGACAAATAAATGGATTACAGTCTGGTCATTTTCAGTATTTTCAATAATTTTGGATATGCCATTGATTTCCAAACCTCGAAGTTTTATCAGTTTTACTGGAGGGCCAGTCCATTATGGCATATTTTTACTTTGATGACAAAACTAGAGATGTTTTATCTATTTTTTGTCTTGAATGCGTCTAACGCTGTCTGGCAAAGAGAAAACCAAACAAACACAGGTGTTCTGTTTTTTTATATAATTCTTCTCGTATGTCCTCCAAGTTGTGAATTCATATCTTATTTATGAAGATTACTTTTTATTTAGACAAGAAAATGTACTTGTTGTTGATTTTTAGATATGTCCCTTCTGAGATAAGATACTTATATGGAAACAATCTAGTGATGGTGTCACGCCTATAATAGTAGAAATTTATCAAGCTCCAAATTCAAATTGTTGACGAAATAAAATAGATGGTTTCATACATTAGGTGACCAGTTCAAAGTATCGCCAAAAGTGATTCCCAATTAATTGACACTTTTAGCCACAGAAATATAATTAATAGTCGGGAATAAAATGTTTTGTGTTTTTTCCTTATTGAGTTTGGGAAGGTTTGAATTGAAACACCATAAATGACTCATATGTAAGGTGATAGTTCATGGGAGAGATAATTCATTTAAACTATGAATAAAGGAGGCCCCAGCACCGACCCTCAAGGCCCTCCAAACTCAATCGTTCTCATTGATATATTTGTGATATGAGACCAAAAATTATCGACCTATAAAGTTACAGTGTTCAAAATGAAATTGTTATGAGTTTTTGATGACCATTCCATGGATAACAAGAGCCACAATTGTTTTAACTGAATTATTGATGTCAAAGTTCAGATAAACTGTAAAACACGAATGATAACGGTATAATAATAATAGATTGACAAGTTCTGACCCCCCTTGACGTCAAAGCTAACGTCATCATTTTATAGCAGTTGTTTTTTGAAAAAACACGATAATGTTATTTTTAACAAATGAAGATCATACGAGAATTATCTCGAATATTGCTGTTTTCGTGAGCTACAATCTTCGCGGAGGGATAAACATTTATCGGTTTCTTTTGTTTCCAGAGGCGCCTAAAATTTTCTCTCGTATCCAAAATTACGCCACTCGACTTTTACCCTAAAATGAAATATTTTATATTACGATCTTACTACGAAATACAACTACGAAAGGCTTCAAATTCGGAATTTTTTTGCAGAGATCTTTGATTGAGTAGTACCTAGTAATAACTATGGGATTGGAACCTTTGGTGTGAAAGTTGAATAACTTCTTTGATCAATTACCCAAACACCAAACTAACATTTTTGCACTCGACGCGCGTTTCGCCAACAAAGTT
>WOGP01006544.1:0-12318 GCA_015342065.1 Leptinotarsa undecemlineata | reverse complement strand
GTGATTGTCAAAATCAAATGATGGAAAATAAATAATGAATGACACAGCTTCACTTACTCATGAATTTAATAAATTTACTCAGTAAACTTTATTATCTAAACAAACTCTTGGTGACATGACAATATATATGTATAATTTGTCAATGTTTTCACATTGTTAGTGGACAAACTACAAACTTCTCATGATCGAAAATTAAAAATATATACATGAGAAAAGTTTTTTATAAAAATATAGAAGCAAAGAACACGAGCATAATGTAACAAATGCAATATAAAAAGTTTGTTGGTAATTTTCTAGAGAAAAAAATGAAAAGTAATGAACTATATAAACATGTTAAAGCTACAATTATCTCACAAATTTTCACTATTATTTTTCTGTAGGCTGTACTGATCATTCACACTGAACTATTTCCAGAAAGGTTTTCGGGCTTGATATACGAGGTCTGTTATTTGCTTAAAAGGGTCACCACTGGTGACAAATTAAAGTGGAGCATCAGTTCTTGCCATATGGTCAATAAGGAGTATCATCTTGAAGTTATCCGTTGCTTGCGATTAGCAATACGTAGAAAATGTAAAACACCCGATATTATGGAAAATCATTGCATGGCTTTTGCAACATGATAATGCACCTACTCACTCGTCATTGCTTGTTCACCCTGTTTACCAGATTTGGCCCTGTCACTTTTTCATGCATACCAGAACTGATTCGAGGATTGGAAAAACACTGAGGGGAACTACTATGAAGTGAACAAAATACAAATTGATGAATTAATATTTTTTGGGAATAATTAAAGTTAATCTCATTTTTTCAATAGACATCACATCTTTTATGTGATTCGGTAGATGATGAAAGTTTATTCTCTCACATGTGAAAATTTTTGTTTGTGGCAGTAGGAAATTGTTTTTAATGGTATTACATATATTAAGCATTAGATTTCTTAAATGTAAAGATGATTTTTTGGATCAGTTTCAAAAGTCCCTTCAGTCAATAGAAAAAGAAATATGAGTTAGAGCCAACTGTAGTCCAAATATGTATCTCTATAATCTCCTTCATGTTCAAATATATACTAAGTTTATATAAATAATAGTGATTGTCAAAATCAAATGATGGAAAATAAATAATGAATGACACAGCTTCACTTACTCATGAATTTAATAAAACAATATCGTACAATAAAATTAAATCTTATTGAAAGCAGCAATGTCCACAGATTGGACAAAATCTTCAAACTCCTGTATTTTCTCCACCAACTCATCAACGGAAACTTTGGCATCTTCAACTACACACATGATTTGAAGTTTGTTAATACCGTATCCAACCGGAACCAGTTTGGATGCTCCCCAAACCAAACCTTCCATCTCAATAGTTCTAGCGGCTTTTTCCAATTCTTTCATGTCAGTTTCATCATCCCATGGTTTAACATCAAGTACGATGCTGGACTTGGCAATGAGTTCAGGTTTCTTAGATTTTTTGTCTGCATATGCTTTGAGCCTTTCTTCTCGTACCTTGGCTGCTGTTTCATCTTCTTCCTCATCGGAGGCAAAGAGGTCTACGTCGTCATCATCGTCCTTAGCTGTGGTTGTTCCTGCTGTTTTCAGAGGGCTGGCACCTGATACGCCAAAATTCTTGAGTTCGTCAGCAGAGAATGATTTTATGTGGTTATACCAACGTAGTGCATGAGGCAAGTTAGCGCCAGGGGCTTTGGCTAGCTGGGCAAGAGCATCGATGTCTGCTTGACTCAAGGCATACCTGGAATAATTATTTTGAATCAAGTATCTAGTAAAGTTCAGATTGAAGTATCTTCAGGAGACACTCAAGGTTTCCTCATGGGCCTTCTTTTGTTTGATTTAATAATCAATAATGTGGCCATTGTTCACTTCTAATGTTTGCAGTTGATTTTACAATGTTCAAAACCTCAGATGCTGAGGAAATGCAGTATGATTTAGATTACTCTACTAAGTGGTGCAACATCAACTTATTATACTCAAATTCAGATAAATGTCAAGAGAATCAATAATTCAAATAATTTTTAAAATGAAATCGATGGAAAAAATGTAGCAATAACTGGTATAGTTAAAGATTTGGAGATTATTTTCAATTAGAAAACATAATAATGTACCATATAATGGAAACTTAACGTTGAGCTCCCAAAACGTTAGGCTTCCACACTTTGATCTGCTACAGATCTCAGTATTGAATATATGCAAATGAAAGTGCACAAATGGTCGCCTCATTATAATGTCGATGAAGATTTGTTAGAAGGGTGTCAACATGAAATTTAAAGAAATTTTACTCATCATCTAGGGTTCAATAGAGAATCGTACAAGTATTCACCAATACTGAGTATATTAAACATGAATACTGTATATCGTAGAAGATTTGAAACAGATCCCATACATGTATAAAGTTGTCAATGGCTAGACTGATTCACAAAAAAGCTTTGTATTCTTTCAGAGGCAGTAATATTTTCGAAATTCCTCTATTAGAACCACGTACGGTAAAAATACATTTTGTAGGATGTTGAAATCAACAAATCAGTAGCATTCTAGTCTAACATTCAGTGAACATATTTACATATTGTAAATTGGTTTATCCCTTGAAATAAGTGAATAAATGAAGTAAACCGGTTTTTTAATGGACAATACTAGATACGGAAATAGTTAGGTTAGGTCTTCTTAGCATATGTTCTAGCTAAACAATATTGATCACAAAAAAAACGTTACAATACGAGTGCCTTAAAAATCAATTTCAAGCTAAAAATACGTTTAAAATATGACTTTTGTAATATTAGCCCCCAAGTGAAACAAATTTTAATTTTGAAAATTACTCACCCGCTAATATAACTTTTGTCTTCCAGGAAGCTGTTTAGTTCCTTTACTCCTTTTTCGGTTTTCAAATCACCAAAAGTCATTTTGATATATTTTTTTCTAATATCAAACGATGATAAACGTACAAGACACTCTTCCTTTGTAGAAATTTCACCAAAAAGGATGTTACGTAGCCACAGTGTTGCCGGAATAAAAATTCATAATTAGTAAAAACGTGAAACATCATAGGAACATGACTTTGTGCAACGGTGTCGAGCTGTGAACATCGAATCCAGGTGTGCAATATCTTTTTTATTTCCCTTTTACTAATTTCTATTATATTCTATTGGGTTTTTGGAGTCATAATACATTTATATTACCGTTGGGAATATAATTGCATATTTAATAATTAGTCGTAGTTTTTTCTCTTTTTTCGGTTTTTTTGCATCATAAAAAAAAAGAGAAAGGTAGAAGTACTGTAGACATGTTAGGGGGTGAGGGGGAAGAGTTATCTTCCCCCTTGAAACGGATTCATTTTGATAAGGAAGACAGCCACATTAATCTAACTAACAGGGATAGTGTTGATGAGGAAGTATGGAAAATAATGAGTCAGGCAGATCGCCAAACGCTATCAAGAACCTTTAATTCTGAAGAAAATGTATTAGGTAATTTCTCACAAACTCCAGATATTGAAATAAAAGGTGCTTCTTCGCAACTGGTGACAAGCGTCATGGAACCAGATCAGGAAAATCAAATTAATTTATATGGTGAGGGTGCAACGGGTCCCTTCACAGTCATTGTAGAAACAAACAAGGAATCTAGAGTCAGTCTAGTTCGATATCCACATCTCAAAATAGCAAAGGAAGTTTGTGATTTGAAATTAGAAAATGTAAGTAAGTTTAAAATCAAAGGTAGACATAATATAGGCGTTGAATTTTATAACCGTGAAAGCGCCAATTCTCTAGTATTGAACGACAAACTAAAAACTCTAGGATATAAATTATACATTCCAAATAGTAATGTCACTTGCAAAGCTATAGTTAAGAACATAACAACATATTTCTCAGAAGAGGAACTGAAAACGATGATTAAAAGCCCTTATAAAGTTAAAAGTGTCAAAAGAATGAACAGACGCCTCATAACAGACGGAAAGATACAATATGTACCTGCATCAACTATCTTAATTACTTTTGAGGGAACTATTATACCTAGGTATGTTGACATTTGCTTTTCAACTTACATAACGACACCTTATATACCCCCCAGTGATCCAATGTTTTAATTGTCTCCTTTATGGACACATTAAAAAATTTTGCAAAGGTAAACAAAAATGTTTCTCTTGTACTCAAAGTCACATAGATGAAGAAACATATAAAACTTGTGATATCATAAAATGCCTTTTTTGTGGAAGTACTGAACATAAATCCAACAATAGAATATGCAAGGAATTTGAACGTCAAAAAAAAATCAGGGAGCAAATGACATTTGCAAATATTTCTTTTTATGAAGCGGTCAAATTATTTCTAAAAGAACCAACTTCTTACAATCCTCAAGTAAACGATTTCCCAATATTGCAAAATAGACATACTTTCAATAATAATGATATTTCAATAGAGCAACGTAAAGAAACTTATATGTCAAACAATCAAAGATACAAAAGATCATAGGCACAGAGTGCAAGAGGGGACAAACACAGTAATAGAGAACATAGAATAGGCTATGATAGGGATGCATTGAATGAAGTTTTGCTGTTTCCAGATGGTAGAATTCCACAACCAACAAACGGTATCGCGTTACAAACAACCTCACAGACCACAGTAAATACGGGGGCAATTAAAAAAACAACAATAGGTACCAATAATTACCGTAGGAATCAATCCCAACCCAACAACAATTTTTCATCACTAACATTAGACGAACACGACAGAAATATAGTAACAAATTTTTATACAAATTTTTCCAAATTACCTACCACTACCAAGACAAAAATAATTGATGTTATGACCGCATACGATAAGGCAAGACTTTATAAAGATTTCGACTCCACAAACTTTACTAGAGCTGTTCGGGAACAGGGTGGATGCTACATCCATGAAAGTTATTCAATGGAATATACGAAGCGTTAACGCCAACTTTCATTACTTGACACTTTTACTACAGGAGCACATGCCTCATGTGATCCTATTGAACGAAACGTGGCTAAAAAAAGATTATACTTTTAATGTAAGAAATTATAATACTATTCGAAAGGATAGGGAGGATGGATATGGGGGTATTGCCACCCTCGTCCGCAAAGACTGTCATTACTTCATAGTGGACATACAGGAATTAAATGATCATAAATGCCAAACCTTAATAGTCAATGTTAATAACATAAATATAGTAAACTCCTATAACCCCCCGAATAATCATTTATCTATAGACCAAGCTACTATTTTAATACATCATTTGCAAGGAAATATAATTTGGATGGGTGATTTTAACGCACATCACCCCTTATGGGGTAGTGCCTCGAGTAATGCCAATGGCAATTTATTGAGGGTATTATTGGCCAGTGAAGAATTGGTAGTATTGAACACGGGTAAAGGTATTAGATTTGCAAGTCCTCTGGAAAACCCAAGTCCAGTGGATTTATGTATGGTGTCTGGTGCAATGGCACCAAAATGTTCTTGGGAGGTAATGGAGGAATGTGGCAATAGCGATCACTATCCTACCGTATGCACCTATAATTACACAGAGGAACAAGTATATATTAATAATACGAGAAAAGTTAGAGTCTTTGCGAAAGCTGATTGGAACACATACACACAACATTCAAGCGGACTTTCACACATTGGATTCATATGATTCCTTAACTAATTTAATGAACTCTGTGGCAGATACAACAATACCTGCCTATCACCCAAAATCTTTAAAAGGACCGCGATGTCCTTGGTGGGACAATGAGTGCACCCAAGCTAACACAAGAAAGAAACAAGCCATAAAACATTTTCAACTATTCCCAACGATTACGAATTATATAGAGGCGAAAAAAACAATTGCGCTAACAAAACGCTTCTTGAGAAAGAAAAAGAAAAAAGTTTTCAAATTTTTTGTGCTTCCCTGAATCGTGACTCTAACATTTCTTATGTATGGAACATAATCAGAAGCTATTCTGACAAAAAACTTAAAAAATACAATTCCAATGAGGCGCCAAATGCAGAAACAGCAATTGTTCTATTAGATCAAATGTCCATTTGCAAGGTGGAACCGGACTTCCAACTTCAACCTAATACCACACACACTCGGCCTTTTTCACTAGCAGAACTTGAACTGGCTCTGAGATTCAAGAAAGTAACTGCACCAGGGAGAGATGGCATCCCATATGCTATGTTTCTACACTTACCAGTGAAATTAAAACTCTTACTACTACAATTCTATAATGGCTTCCTACAGGGTGAAACAATACCGTGTTCGTGGAACGAATTTTTATTGATCTGCATTAAAAAAGCCTCTATTCACACTGCTCCAAATACATATCGCATATTGTCTATGGCTTCCTGTGGGTTGAAAATAATAGAAAAATGATCAGAACACGTTTAGAGTGGTACTTCCAACACAACCTATTGCTGTCCAGATACCAAACAGGGTTTCGCAAAGGTCTAGGTACGATGAACTGCACTGCTTTTCTAACCTCTTATGTACAATTGGCTTTCAGATTAAATCAGAACGTCATAGCGGTGTTTTTAGATATCAAGGGGGCCTATGATAATGTCAACATATTCACTTTATATAAATATCTTTTAAAATATGGAGTAGCATCAGAGTTGGCAAACCTCATAGTCCGAATATTGGATAATAGACATAACTACTTAATAGATCGACATGGTACCGTGCACGGACCAGGGTTGACTTCCAAGGGGCTTACACAAGGTTCCCCGCTTAGTCCTCTTTTATTTAATATTTATTTACTTTCGTTGTTTGATGTCATTCCATCCCCATGCCGTTTGCTGGCATATGCGGATGATTTACTGCTGCTAATCAAGGGAGACACTCTCCGTGTATTGGAGAACACCATTAATAGTACACTTTCCTCCATAAATATGTGGATGTCCAAACATGACCTTCAGTTGAATTTAGGTAAATGTGAAAGCATGTTCTTCCACAAAGGTAGAGCTTCCATTCGTCCCTTGAACATTCGGATAGACAATCATCCCCTGCAGGCTAAGAAAGAGGTTAAATACTTAGGAATTTTCTTTTCTACTAATCTAAATTGGGACAGAACCATTGATCATGCCATTTCTAAAGCAAATAAAGGCATCAATATTATAAAAACTTTTTGTAAAATATGGTGGGGTGCGGACCCAAGAACTATGTTACTGGCGTTCAATGGACTTGTGCGTGCACATTTAGATTATGGCGCATTCTTATATAGACCTTGTACTAAAAAGAACTTGGACAAATTAGATACAGCCTATTTTTCAGGACTTAGAATTATTCTGGGATGCATGAAATCCACGCCTCGTAATGCCATTCTGACGGAAGCAGGTTTGACAGATTTAAACCACCGCAGGCAGTGGCTTGCACATAAGTATTTTATGAAAAGAATGGATTTCAAACCACCTGTACTTGAGATCTTGCAAACTATTGACATCATTTACCACCAACAATATAGTTACTGGAAAAATAAGCAACTTCCATACTTGGTCGAGGCCTTCCATTCTAGTAAATCGATCTCGGAAAATATGTACAAAAACGCTGTCATACCAAGTTACAGTTTTAATTTGGCGACATATTTCTAGGAGGTAGATATTATTGATGCCAAAATCACAAAACAAGACCCTGATTGCTACAAGAACTTTTTATATTTCTCTGAACAATATCGTAATGATTACATTTTTGTATTTACTGATGCATCAAAAACTAACACTAAGGTGGGTATAGGCATTTATATTCCACAACTGGACTATAAATTTTCAGCACGACTACATGACCACCTAAACATATGTGACGCGGAGATGATTGCCTTGTACACAGGAATGAAGGTCTGTATGGAAAAAGACCAGCGACATAACTTTTTGTTCACTGATTCTGCAAGTGCACTGGAACGATTGAAGAAAGCGAATTTTCAGACGAATATAGACTTTATTACATTGAGCATTAAACACATTATCACTTCTACTTCTCCACATTATACTTTCAAATTTACATGGATTCCAGGACATTCACAAATTGTAGGAAACGAGCAAGCGGACAAGTTGGCGAAAGTAGGTACGATTCTAAATATTCCATTGAACATCCCAGTGGATAAACATAATTTCTTACCATTTCTGAAAAACAACATCAATCAATATTTTTATACTAAATGTCAACAAGATTTACAGAACAAAGGTAAGACATATTGTAGAATCCACCCTGACTTCCCCAAACGGCCTTGGTATCTGACAATCCCGGCTATGGACAGAAGACATGTTTCTAGTCTTATTCGCATGAGAACCGGTCATTGTTGGACTAAGTCACATTTATTTCGTATTGGCATCTCTTCAAGTCCCCACTGCGAGTGTGGACAACTAGACACATTGGAACATACATTCCTAGAATGCCAAATTAACAGTATCCCTGGATATGACATTTATCAACAACTTGTCAACAAAGGCATTCTGGCCCCCTTGAACATGTCGACAGTACTTGGCTCTTTACACTTCAGTATTATCAAAATTCTTGTCTATTTTGTGACATATAATCATATCAAACTATAAGTTAACTGGGTGGGGAGGGACGATTCCCTTTCCTCTACTCCCTTATATTTATACCCCTTATCCCATCTCAACACCCCAATGTATGTACTATCTGTCTTTTTATCCCCCAGTTCTCTGCACACAAGACAACGCTCGACACCCTAGTAGACGACGCATGTATCGTTGCAACCAGGCATACCACAGTAGTCCTGTCCAGTTAGTCGAAAACACGAAGTTACTTATATTTATAGTCAAGTACAGCAGTCCTCCAACCACATGCACACCATTCCGGACACAGACTTGCAAGCTGCAAGACAGTCTTTGTTCCCCGGACGAAGCTTTTGTTATGTAACAATCAGTTACGTAGCAGGAGGAGCATTGGTCATATGCGCCTGAAGATAGGAAGCAAAGACCATCAAAAAATAGAGAGAGAGATCATAAAAAAAATGAAAAATAAAAATTAAAAGATTCTAAACCAAGTTACGTCACGACTTTTCGATTGTTATTATCCACAATCGTCTTCCGGTGATAACTAGACTTATTCTGACTGATGATCATCTTCAGTTCATTCAGGATTTGGAGCTTAGCCCCCTTACTGACTAGCTGAGACTAGACTTATTCCTCCGAAATCCGACTATTTATAGTTCATTCGAGTGCTTTCACTTACTATTCCCTCTTCCCTATCTCCACTTCATTGGTTTTAGCGGGGGATGACCGTTTGGTGGGAGTTTGTCGTTTTCCATATGTTACGTAACTCTACGCTAGCTTGACTAAATGCGTTTCTGGACAACAAATACGCGGCTTCTTTGAATTTTCTACTAAACTAGTGTTCCTCTTTGTGGATGATTTCAGCTCGAGCCCACTTGATATTATGTAGATGAGTCCAAACATGCTCTGCTATTCCAAATTTGCTGGTTTCTCCTCGCTGTGTGTGTGTGTGCTTAGTTCCCTTTCGAGACCTTCTAGTAGAGTCTTGATGATTCCTCTCTTGGTTGATTGATGGTGGTTGGATTTCTGGTTCAGATGTGTGAGTGGGTTTTCGATATACATATGTTTCCCATTCAGTGTTTTTGTTTGATAAAATTGTTATTTTTGCTTAATCTTTTTGATTTTTCAGGCATTTCCAATAAATTTATATTATATTAGATAGATAATGGAAGTACAAACTGATAAAATACTTATAAGACTTGTGGCACTTCTAACCAGGGCTGTCTAGTGCGGAGTCACCATTGTTCTGCTTTTGTGCTCTGATGTCCATACGACTACTATTCAATATCCAATACTATAGGAAATAATTCATGCAGTATTCTAATATATAAGCCTACACGTCCGCCTCAGGTGGGACGATTCTGATGAATGAATCTATAATGGTTAAGATTAGCAGTATCACTGGTAAAGTCTGAGTGTAGCCAAATTTCAGATACCCCTACAATATCACAATTTGCACCTATAACTTCATTTTTCGAATCTGAAAAGTTTGCCACCAGTGATATCTAATTGAAATGAGTTATTTTTAGTTTCATTTCAAATCAGATATTACTTGCTACTAAGATTTCAGTTGAGATAAAAAGGAATTGAGAATGAGAAAATACTGACAGACGTAGACAATAAATATTCTAATTTTACCTCAAATTGACCTGATTATATAAGCAGGAAATCATAAATCATGCAGGTATCAGCCCCGAAATATTAGAATATATTTTGTGACTATAGTTATGATTGAAAAAAAAGTACATAAATGTTGAATCAGATGTGTTACACTTTACAATTAATATGCAAAAAAAAAGAAATCATAAATTGAAAGTTACAGACTTTTGCGTTCATAGTATTTGAGAAGATAATTAGTTGATAAAAAAATAACCAAACAATCAATAATAATCCAATATTACGTAAAATCTCGTTTTTAAACTATTCACCGAGATGAGTATTCAACTGTTTACGTCCGTTAAATAACTTGCAAATCGTTTACGTGCAATTAAATAAAAAAGTTATAATGTACCTATTTGATGCATAGAAAATCACTCTCCTGCTGTATTCTATGCACGCATTCATTATACTTCACAAAAATGTTGCCGTTGCGACACCACACATGTTTCTTTGTGAATTTGTCTATAGCACTTTTCATCAGGGCTAATTTGAATTTCGTTGATTTCTGTTGATTTCAGATTTTTTAGGTTACTCAAGAGTTTTTACAAAATATAGCACATTTTTATTTCTCGATATTTGTTACATGTTGTCAACACAGTTTCGTTTCTTCAGAGTAACCAAATCATTTTTAAGATTTGATACCATTCGGTCATATTTGCCTGGACTATCTTGATAATTTTGTCCACTACACCTTGTAAATATTCTTCAGAAAAAATTTATTTTATTTTCAATCGTTGCTATTTGATCGGGATCCCTACTTGTGACACCCATTGTTATTAACTTTTATTCCAAGCAGGGTGCTGGATATTATAGAAACTTATCTATATTTCCACTCAATGACACGAAAGAGTATAACTTCATTATTTCACAACATGCATTGAAATAGTAAATTATCAGGACCGATGTGAGAGCTTGAAATACTCATTCGCCATCTTGAAACTTATGTGGGTTCTTTTTCATTATCTTTTAAAAATATTTCAGTTGGCTGTGTAACACTTGTAGTTCTTATAGATAAGTATCAGTTGATTCAACATTAACATACGGTCATTTGTGACACCATTGGTTCAGTACATATTTTTAAGATGTACTTTGTACATTTTATCGAAATGTGCCAAAAATTTTAAGCAACATACAGTAGATTATAATAACCGAGTATTCATGTTATTTGCAAGTACAAAAATATGTACAAATGTGTGTTATTTCCTGAAATGAATGCACATTCGGTATTATTCTGAAGAAGAAAACCAAATTATTCGGACGATCATAAGCTTCTGCATTTTCAATTACTCGAAGTCTCAGTAGTTGTTCGCCGTTTATTTTAACATAATACACGTTCTCTTTCATGAAGTCTCAGAAAAAAAAATCGATAGGGTTAAGATCAGGACTTCTGGCTGGCCAAGAAATAGATGCGCCAGGGCCCCTTCCAATCCAACGTCCGGGGTATAGAACGAAAAGATATTTCCTAAGACCATTATCAAAATGCGCTGGAGCTCCATATTGTACTCGTCAATGCCACCTATTTTGCCGTATTCCTAAATACACCTAAATAATTTTTTGTCTAATTTCTACTACGATTTTTATTTGTTACTACCAGTTTCGGTTAACTGAACTATTCTCAAGTAAACTGGAGTATATTTTAACAAATATATACAATGATACAAAGAATTATCAATATCTTATCTTTAATAACAAAACAATAATCGTTCAACTCCTATAATATATCAAAATTACCGATTATTGATCCAAAAACACTTGTGGATTGCTTCAAATATCAATGGATCTTACGAGTAAATTGATTATTTGGAAGAAATACTGATTATATTGGATTATTATTCACAATGCCTGCCCAAACATTGACTTTGAAACTGTTTTGGTGATTAGCCATATTTTTGACTGATGGTTTTCTTTGGCCCATATGCATGCGTTATGGTGATTCGTAATGCCATTTCTATTATTGAAATTGATATTTTGAATAATTTCTTTCAAGAACCAGTCGCAAAATCCCATTCTTTTTAAATAATCTTTCGTTAAGTAAACTGTCAGAACATTGTTTTGTATTGAAGGGGTTATATTTTTTAGGAGTGATTAATTTTTGGGAAAGAAAGTTTTTGGCTTTCTACTACTCCATCTTGATACAAAAAAGAGGA
>WOGP01006543.1:0-12318 GCA_015342065.1 Leptinotarsa undecemlineata | reverse complement strand
GAGTGGTTTGAAACTCTGGCCATTGAAGAAGCCCAAAAGAAGCTCCAAATCTGGTTGAGATACGTAGACGACACCTTCATAATATGGAACCATGGAAATACATAACTATATACTTTCCTTAATCACATCAACAACTTAAGTCCTTCCATCACTTTCACAATGGAGAAGGAAGTCCACAACAAATTGCCTTTCTTAGACGTATTCGTAGACGACATTCAATGGGAAACATCTGTACATCGAAAACTCACTCACACAGGACAGTATTTGAATCAGAACTCCAATCACCATCAATCGACTACGAAAGGAATCATCAAAACTCTACTAGACCGTGCTTTTGGGCTCTGTAATCCAAAGGAAGATCTCGAAAATGAACTAGGCATCATCAAAAATGACCTTCAATGGAATGTTTACTCCAGAGTGATGGTAGAACAGGCTCTAACTAGAAGACAGCAAGATCCCCACAAAAAAGAGAAGCCGCCACAACCAGTACTTGTACTTCCTTACATCAGAAGATTATCGGAAATGATAAGAAGGATTGGGTCAGGACCAGCTTCAGATCTGGGAATATTATCCGTAGCATCTTCATAAAAACCAGGCCACCAAACGTGGATTACGATTTCAAGAGTTGCATTTACCGGATACCCTATGAGTGCGGAGAATCATACATCGTTGAAAATAAGAGGTCATTGCAAGTTCGCATTGCTGAGTACAAGAAACATACACAGCGAGGAGAAACCAGCAAATTCAGAATAGCAGAGGTTGTTTGGACTCATCAACATAACATCAAGTGGGCTCAATCTGAAATCATCCACGAAGAGGAACACTGGTTTATGAGAAAATTCAAAGAAGCCACGTATATGTTGTCCAACAACGCATTGAGTCAAGCTAGCTTAGAGATGCGTAACATATGGACACCTCTAATCAAGCGAAAAACGACCAATTCCTGCCAAACGGTCATCTCTCGACAATGTCACCAATGAAGCAGAGAGAGTACTAACAACAATTTTTTTCATTTACCTTCAGTGGAGTTCAGAACGTGAACGTTGACATAAGCTGGGATCGCATTTGAAGGATAACAAGTGTAGTTTCCATTATGACTGGTATCAGCCTCCTGCAACTGGAGAACGCTGGAAGATTTGTCAGCTGTTACGCTTACTCCAGTGTCATGGTTGATCATCCTTTGTTCATGGTACCAGAAGACGTAGCTCGGAGGCTCGGTGGAGTGCTTCAAGGTGCATACCAGACGCAGTAAAGAGCCCGCCCTAATGTGTATGTCGGGAGATCCAATAATTTCCGCTATTGCCTCTGAAACAAAAGAAAAACAAATATTTGAAACTATTGGAATTTTCCTGCTTACAAAACTAATTGGGGTGAGAAAAATTATGGTGAAAGATAACTTTTGGCAAAAAAATACAATATTTCGATGAACATGAACAAGAGCCTGAGTATTTAGTAGTATTTTTTTTGTTAAAAGTCTTTCAAAGGTATCAGATGCATTCAAAGAGATATAACATAATGATGCTTCGCCATATTTCACTTTGAATAACTAAGTCATCTATTTTCACTGGAAAATAAAATAAAAATCATGAGTATATGAAAACTGAAGTTTGCTACATCTCTAAAATACACATACAAATAAATTCGTTCCCTATACTAGTTTCAAGGAATTAGTGGAACACGATTAATTATCAAAAAAACTTTGCTATATGGAGTTTGCCAAAAGAATATTTTCTATCATTGTAACCACCAAACTTCTGTCATTTTCAGATTTTCTAGTATCTACAATGAATATTAGTATGGATATCAGGGAATTCTGCATCATTATAAGAAATATCCAGATAAATCATATTGTCTTTTGATTGGTTGACTCATATTGAAAAATTTCAAGATGGAACAGTAGCCATTATTTTTGTCTGAAGGTGGTTGATAATGTTCCGTGGTGCATTTCATCAGTTCGGACTTCCATTGTCTAATATGATATAAATATTCAACCTTGATTTTCATATATTATTCCACAACTCTCTTTCTCCCTTACAGTTTTCAATCCTACTATTAATCCTTTTCCTCTGAAATTATTGAGTTAATGCATGATATTCGTATTGAAATAAATAGTCACTCATTGTTTGAACTACACAATTTTCTCCTCAGCCTATTCATCTCACAAAATTGGTTGTTTTTCTTTTATCTGTGATGAAACTGTTGCTATTTTTTGGCTTCATTCTTATAGTTTTTGTAGAAACTATGTAAGCCAAATACAAAAATGATTGATAGAAACTTAAAACTTGATCTTGAAAAATGTTTGCCAAATAGAATTTCAAGTTTCTAATGATACACATTTTGAAATATTTATATATTGAAATCGTCTGTCTACATTCCTATTTGTACTTGGATTGATTACTGCCAGAAGACTTCATATTCATTGTACAGACTTCATAAAAATATAAACTTTCACTGCCGGAGACAGCTGTGGCAAAGATATTTTTCGGATTTTTTGGTCAAGGCCTGCAGGTTTTTGAGCATGACATTTCATCCACTACTATGGTGGACTATGTTCAGTATGTGTTTCTGCTTTCACGATATCGGCGTGTCTTCATGCCTATTACCAGAGTTGAATATTCTTAATTTGTGTGCGGTTTAGAGTAGGTAGCCAGATTTTATTGATGTTTATGCCTTCTTCAATCGAATCATATTATACAGACATGATTCTCAGCTCAAAGTAGCATAATTCAATAGTGTTGCTACATAGAGTATTGAATATTCCTCGAAAGAAAGAACTTTAGTTTTGCCTTTTCAATGATAGTGGCGGTAAAAGATATAAAATCGTTACTATGATAATTGTTTGAATTTGATAAGATGAACTTCAGTATGTTCACAAAAAATCATGCATATTCGACGAAATCTCTATATCCATTTATTTATTTATATTATGTCCAAATGTGTCCAACTCAAAATTATGTTTTTATCCATACTTAGTACCCATTCAATACATTAGTATATTTTTAATTGTCATAATCTGTTCAAATATGTCCAGTTTAAATTTATATCATCACTTATATCTAGTACTTATTCCAATGAATTGATTGGTTTTAGTCAATTATATTCTGTTCATATGTAGCTATTTCAACTTTATATTTTAGTATTCAATTTAATGTATGAATCTCATTCAATGTCAGATTCAGTATTCGCATTCCTTACACACAAGCAGATCATATTGCCTCGTGAGATGTATTTTATTTGTTCACTATTAATTTCTATATGTACATGTATATTCACTGTAAACAATTTTAAGAAAGGGAAAATATCTCCAGAAACGAACAAGTACAATTTGGCTATCAAATATAATTCAATTACAAAAATATCAATACTGCATATATTTCTGAAAATTCAATTTAAATGTTTGTTTCATAGAACTGGAGGAATTCCTGGTTTATTTTCAGAATTTTCAAATTATTATTCGTTCTTTGAAACCCTCTTCTGTTTGTATCAAACCTGAATTGAAAATCTTTTATAGATCAGAAAATACAAATACTGAGTGTTTATTCTCTTGCACAATACTATAAATTTCTCCTTGGTCGTTCGTAATGTTATGAAAAAGGAATAGACACAGAGTTCAATCATTTCTCATACGTAGCTGTACAAAACCTTTGAAGTACTGCTCAACAGACCGTCTGATATTCGAACACCTTTCGAATTTTCTGTCTGGATTTTAAGTTAAGCTCCAACGGAGAATGTAAATATTTCTCGAGAGATCAGGGTGAGTATATAGTCATTAGTTAATGGAACGTTTTGTGAAACATAGGGGTTAGTAGGATTGTTTTTTACGATTTCAATTTTTTTTATTCGAAGGATTTTTCATATACCTATTCTGGGCTTTATTAAAAAAAATTTTTGATTGAAATAAAATCGCAATCTACTGAACTGAGACTTCAAATGTTCTGCGTAGAGCCAGAAGTAATTCCTGAAGAAGGGTTTTCAGCACAGCCACTATAATATATAGAGTGTTTCATAATGTTTTCCTGGCAGTAACCCTTCATTTAAAAAAATAGATTAACGACCAAGAAATAATTGTGAAGTGAATCAAAAGAGCCGCCAATATAAAATGTATAGGTAAGGCTTCTAGGCACTCTGAATTCAGCAATGAGTAGATCACTATATTTTCCAAGAGTGAAGATAATTTGTTCATAAGATTGAACGTTTTTATATTGGGAATGCAGATATCTGACATCTACAAATAAATTAATATGATAGTGAATAAGCATATTTTCGAATTGATCCTACCCACAAGCCACACATATCTCATAACGGCACACAAATATTTCGTACGAGTATCTCAAAAAACTGCCAGTGTGAGCTCCAAACAGCCATTTTCAATTGAATTTCGTGAAATAATCACATCATTGTAACAGTAGGGTCGGGTATTATAAATTTCACCCCTCACAAAAAATATTGTAGGGATTATATCTGGTGAGTATATAGGCTACTGTATTGTATCTCTTCCACCCATCCATTGAAGCCGATAAGTATTCAAATGCCTCGTGACAATTTTGGAATTGTAAGGACTACTAACATCGGTCTGTCATCACAAGGTTCTCCATTACTCCAATGAAATATCTTCTAGAAGTTCGAGTGAATTCTATTGTTGAAGCTCCAGGTACCGTTAGCTTGTCAAAATGTCCAAGCAAATGTGGTCCAATTATGCCTGCCCCCATTGAGTGAGCAAAATATACAAATTCATGCCCTATATCTCCTGTTGTTGATGAAGAGTACTTCAACTAACTCTCATCTGCAAGTGTTTGCACAGAAACTATTAGGTAAGCAACGAAATCAATATGATTCAATAGAATAGGTGTTCACATTCTTGTCCTTCTACGACAAAAGGTTCATAAAATGGGGGTTACTATCAGGACAACTCAGAATTTTAGCATATTCATCAGGCTTGAAAATAACCAACACACACCCTCTTTTTTCCTGAACACTTCGCCAATGAAATGTCACCTATTCCTCCGCTAATTGATATCTATTGAAAACGGTTCTTTAGTCGGCGCTTTATACATATATTCACATTTAAATGAAACAAAGTGGGTATCAAAGTTTTTTCTTCTTTCTGAAGATCTACTAATGCCATTATATATGGAATATGAAATCGTTCAAATGTTCGCCACGACTTTTCTGGGAGAAGCGCATCTGAAACCTTCAATTTTTCATGACTATGACGGATAAATCAGGCCAAACTTGACTGATGGCATGGGTTATGTTCAAGTTAAAAATTGCTGTGGTTTGTAATTCATTCGCATATGCTTGCGATTCAAGAAACCAACACAAGAACAAGTCTAACAGATTCAAATCGCACGATCTCGGTGGCCAGTTGACATCACCTCCACGTGGGATGACCATGCTCCTAAATCGCTCGTGCAGAATGTACAATGTGGCATAAGCTATGTGACAAGTAGTTCTGTTCACATGTCGTTGGTGCCCATCGAATTCAGCCCAAAAAAAGTTGATAATTATCGACAAATAGTGTTCGCCGTTGATAGTGATGGCCTGGCCAACGTCGTTTTCCAAGAAATATGGACCAATGATACTGTCAGCCCGAAATCCACACCAAACAATGACTTTTTCGAGACACATTGGACGTTCTTAGGTCTCATGTGAATTGATATCGTCCCAAATTCGACCATTCTGTTTGTTCACGTACCAATACATCAATAAATAGGCCGCATTGCTGAAGATGATTTTTGATGAAAAATAAAAGTCGGTTGGCAACAACTCTAGAGCCCATTCACCGAACACACGTCGTTTATTTTCAGTTCCTGTTCGCCAAATTGTGTTTCGTCTTGGATTCTCCTGCACACTCTCACAGACAGCGGCAATGTTTCAGGCAGGTCTTGCGTTTGGTAGACGTACGGCTGTCGGTCGATCTTTCACTGAACCAGTGGACTAAAATTCATCCACCATATTGCGAATTATCCTCTCGATGGCTCAATTATGGCGACTGTAAAATGAACAAAGCGCGCGGTACATTACTCGAACAGAATGATTTTATTATTTGCACATGTTTTTGAAAGCTATAACCATCCATGGTGATTTCGCAAAACAACAACTAATATGATAGATGCAGCTTCAACAAGATAACCGTTATCAATTGTCAAAGTCCTGAAGTCCGTATTGGGTCACCCTAATTCAGAGGAGATGTACTCTAAATCAGATAGCGCCAAATTTTTATTACAATTCTGTTCGTATTCTTTTTGCATTGCGTAAAATGGGTTTCAAACCCGTGAATAGGTGAAATAATTCAAATCCCAAAATAATAAATAAATCGGGGAAATATGTCAAATATTGTATATACTTTTTTTTCAATATTTCGAAGTGAACAATAGTTGATACCAACTGCAAAACTCAGACAGGAATGATGCGTCCTTTATCATGTATAAAATATATCGTGATATTTGCAAAAACATGGAGCAGAGATGTTCTGAGATGGTTTCGAATGGAAAATTCATCTCTACGTATTAAACCAGACATTCTGATATATCACTATTTTTCAATCATCTCTTTATATTTTTCGACCATCAAAACTTTTACTTCGATTTCAAGAGCCAACGGCAAACAATTACAGTTGGAACCACCTTACGATACAACTTTTTCCACACGAACATTGAATTACACAAAACCAAAAATTCCCTGAAATGAACATATAGAAAAATAAAATAATAATGAAAATACTTTTAAAACAAGCTATTATTTAAATGTCCTGAAAAGATTAAAATGAAATTTTAAATCACATTAACCACATTCGTTTATAACTTTAAAGAATTGATATTATAATAAAAAGCTTGTTGCGATAATTTCAATTTGTAATTGAAATTTTGTAATTAGTTAGGCACCTACTAAACTTGTGAGCAATTCATAATGTTTGTAATTGAATAAAAGTGCCGTGAATGCTTCAAATGTGGAACTTCAACCTTGAATAGGTTTTTTGCAGACATAGGATTTATCGGGTTTGTTAAAATGTTTCTCAATTTGAATTACATCTGACTGAATATGTAGAGATTTTTTCTAGGCATCGCGACATGCTTTTATTATAATTTCAGTTCAGAAAAGACATAAACGAATGTGGGTAATGTGATTGAACATTTTATTTCGATCTTTTTAAGGCACTCTAATAAAAGCTTGTTTTGAAAGTATTTTTAACATTATTTCATTTTATATTTTTTAGTTTCAATAACTAGTTATCGATCCATACAAAAGTCTATCTATAAAACGGAGAGTCCTTCAACAGAAAAAGTTAGGGAATCAATGGTAATAATGCCCATCTCACCAAATTACACAATTCATGGTAGCCTCTTATGCTCACATTACGTGATGGACCCTCTTACTCTGGAAACTTAGAGAGTGGTAGAAAATAATATTTTTTACAATGCAAATAAATATGGGTTCTCACAATTACAACCTACTACAACATTCATTGCCTTTTTTTTAGGGTAAGGAAGTAGTTATTTAAAGGTAAAAGCTGATTCAATTTTTTATTAGAAATATATTTTTTATTAAAGCCAACTCTGAATGTGACATCTTTTTCGTGGTGGGCTTACCAACTACCTATCACAAATGAATGCGTATACGAAATTTCGGGTTTCTGTTATTTACCGCTGAGGAGATCTCTCGTATGGAGCCGATCCTGGCAGCAACATCAGGTCACGTTTATGATCAACATGCATTGTCATCCGTTCTGAAACAACATGCAAAATTTCAAGTCAATCGGATACCGGGTTCCATATGAACCTCAACCGAATATGGAACCCCATTTTAAGGAATTCAAGAATAATGAACAGAATGACAGCAGGCAGCAAGATTGTTAATGTTCAAGGTTCAAGTACAGGTACAAGAACAGAGACAAGTATAGGTACAAGAACAGAGACAAGTATAGGTACAAATACAACTGATTGCCTGACAAGGCATAAATACGCTTTACGAAGCCTAAAAGTTAGTCATCGGACAGCAAGCCATGATAGTTAAACCTCTGAAGAAACTAGACACTCGCGCCATCAAAACGTCAAGAAAGAAATTCCAAAAATCCACGGCTTTCAAACTCGAAAAATAATAACACTAGTTCGAATATATCACAAGACTCTCCAACATCGCAAGCTATTAATATCAGCCGTTGTTCTAATTGTACTTTTTAAGTTAATGTTCATAAATAATAATGATAATAATAATGTGAGTAATGTAACATTTGTAACAGAATTTAATTGTATCTATATCTATTGTTCATAATAAAACTTCCTTGAAAATTGGATGATTATGTTTAGTTTATTGCCATTTGGTCAAAAAAAATCGTGTTAAAATATTTTTAACACACTACTTTGTGAACATCATCTTCTTTCAATACTCTTGACAACCATTGAAAATGTCTCTTTCGATGACAGTTGTACAAAAACACTTTTTCCAGGCACTTCCGTCAAATATGGATAGAAAAGCCTATTATTCTGATCAAACACTCCGTGAACTTTACATAAGCTTGTTTTCAGTTGTTTCTAATTGAGCCTCAACTAACCTAGATTAAAACCAAATACCTTTCATTCAGCAGCAACATAATTTAAGTCGCTAGAGTTTTATTGTTCCATTAGAGGAGACCATGCGACCGGCTTTGGGAATACCTCACGATAATCCCTGAAGCAAACCTCCATTCAGAAATCTCTTCAACGTATAATTAAAACACTATTCCTGGAGGATGAAGATTAATGAATTCATTTTCAGGAGGGTATTTTAGAAAGAGTCCCTAGGTTGTTGATTATAATTCTCATAAAATTAATTGGAAAAATTTCATTTTCGAAATCAGCAACACTGATTTCTCTAATAGAAAACGTTGACTTTATGATTTGCAATAATTCCTGTGATGTTCAATTATTATGGCAATAATCTCAAAACATGTCCGTGTGAGATGAAGGAGTATTCACAAACTCCTGATTGAGCGAAAAATAAACAATTGGACTTCATGGACTGCTGAATGCTCAATGTGCTGACTGGGGCATTTACGTTTGTTTGAAGGTGGTTGATAATCTTTCGTGGTGCATTTCATTAGTTCGGACTTACATTGTCTAATATGATACGAATTGATTTGAAATCCCTAAAAGAACCTGTAAAAAATTTTAAATATTAGCCGAAAAATAACAATCATATCAAGCACAAAACTGGAAATACAATGAATTAAAATGCAAGCATTACCCTTCCGATAGTCGCGCCAAATTTTCGAACGTGAGTAGTCACGTAGGTCTCACAAGGTAATTAACCCCCCAACCAAATTCCGGATAGTTTTTTTGGGAAATAAATATAAGGAGGGAAGTTTCAACAACATAATGAATTAACAATAGAAAAAACAGAAGCATATTCTTCATATATATCACAGGATCTTGAAAAATGTGTTTTTCTTCAATACTGCATTTTATTGATTGGTATACAAAAAACTAATACTGGAAGTAATACAAATAGGGCAAAAAACTAAAACATAGATCTTTTTGAATATTGCTCATAGTAGCACGCACTTGCAAATGGAGTTTGACTAAATCATTGGCCAATTGTTTCAGAAAACACCTTCTCAAAAATTCTTATCAGGATTATTTGAAGCATATATCACTTGTGAATTGATTCCAGCTATATTTTGGAAATTGTAGAAAAGTACCATGGGCCATCTGCGCGAATTTCTGGAACAGTAGTAGCTTGCAGTTAGTTGATCCACTGTATCTACACCTCCTCTAGTTTCAATGTAGTCTCTGATCATGACTGGTTTGTTCGCACCTATCTCTGTATCTATTTAATCTCTATCATGCATACTAGAAAGCAACACCACATTTTTCTTTTTTTTTTATATAGGATACAAGAGTGCATTTTCTCGAAAACCCAAATATGCTTGTATGTTCCGGTCAAGCAGCTGGTTTAGATAACTCTATTGCTAATTCTCTCTTGTTTTTCCGGATAGTTCCAATAACTGTGAGTTTGTGGTCAGGTAGCTTTTTCACAAGACGTACAGAGATGAACCAATTGTCCATCGTAACATTGCGATTAGAACCAAAAATGTGTTGACAAAGTCGTAAAACTAAATCGAAAGGACTATTCGAAACTCTGTACGAACCTTCTGGTTGTGTTCCGACGTGAATTTTTATATTGCTCGTGTAGAACATTTTGGCACACACAATGCTAGGATTTTCAACCCGTATTTATTTGGCTTCGAAGGGATGTATTGGCGAAAACTGCACTTTTCTCGAAACCCTGCAAGCATTTAGTCCACGGTTACATATTCTGAGTGGTGAAAACCGTTCTGACAATTAGCAACAAAACGGTCAAGAATGTTGCGTATGGGAGCCAATTTATCTATTTTCTTTCGTATCGCTCGAGTCTCTGTGCTATCAAATCTTAGACAACGAATTAGGAATCTAAATCTTTGTAACCCAAAAAAAAATATGAGAAAGATATTCGATGCATTCGTTGGTACATTCCTCTATAATATTGATTATTTTGTCATTCAAAAAATACTTCCATATTTCCAGTTGTTCTATACTTCTATATTTCCAGTGGTTCTAAGCGGTTTCTCCTTGCTAATGAGCAACTTGCTTACTTTTATAAGACTTACGTTAGTACTGCCGTTCCGTCACTTCCGCTTGAGAATAAACACGGAGTGGGAGATGGCCTCCACTTTGATTTTCAAAATAACACTGAACGGAAGGTTAACCAAAAGATCAAAAAGTTGTCGATATCAATATATCATTTCACCGCGTTCAAACTTAGCAAACCACATCCCAAACCAAGTCTTTACTTCATTTCATTTCCAAAAAAAGTAATGCCTAATCAACACACGAAAATATTTTTCATCCATTTTCTTCAAAGTAACAACAGTTGCTTCACTCGAAATGTTCTATCTCTATCTCACAAACTAATAGTCCGGCAGCTGTGTAATTTGTACACATGTCTTCTGAGAGTGAGAGTTAACTGAAAGTCATATGTATTTGACAATAGTAGCGCCAGCTGAGAGTTATCCAATGAACTATTTAGTCAATCTAGTATTCAGTTATGTGTTTGTATGGAAGAGGAATCTCTTCCTTGAGATATCAAGTTCAATTGTTGGATTCTGCCATTTATTCTTTGAAATTAGTATTCTCTGTATTGAGTGACCATTCAACCTTATTTTCTTCTTGTTGTTAGGTACACGAAACTATTTTCTCATTCGAACAAAGAGTATAAAACAATAGAAATCATTGTTTAGGAGTCAAGCTTTCTGAAAATTTTTGAATTTCATCGCTAATTGATTCCATTATATTCCTCCTTTAAATCTCTAATCATTGAATCCAACTGAAAATTTTCAAGATTAGAAAATACAGGAAACAACATGAGGATTTTCGATTTTCGACTACGTTCAGGACGAATATATTCGACGTCCCTTGTTTATGTCACCTTTTCCAAACTGAACTAAAATCCCGTATCGAGTGTTAGCACATCCCTTATCCGCCATATTTATCCAGCCAGTTAAGGGTCACAGGTGGGCCCTATAAGCAACTCTGCGTCTAGTAACTACCTACCTTTTTTGTCATGTAGATTTTTCGGCCACGTGTGCACTTTTACAAGAGGCCTGAGCTTTTTCTGAGTATCTCGAACGTGCCAGATGTATTTCTCGTATAGCTCTCCTCATTTTTTATTCATGATTTGTGCCTACCTAAGTATAAATCAATTTGTGGAATGGAAGTTTCATAAGAATGGACACATTTTCGAGAGATTTGCATTGGCAGGGATTTGGAACCGATAGGATTTGTACATCTGGTTGTCGAGCTATTGGAAATCCTTTTTTCTAGATCTGGCCCTTCCCGGAAATTTGCAATGAATATCAAATTATTGAGTTTATTCGGTGATTGGGGATATTGGTCATGTGGCTCACTGGAATATGTTTTTTCCGAAGATTCCTCGGATATTTGTTGAAAATTTATCAGTCGAGTGGAATGTTCCCACTGATGTTCCAAATTGATATCATTAATGAATTCATTTGATCTGTTTGTATATTCGTGAAGGGTGATCTCAAAAAACTACTAAAAAGTTATTTCACACGTAAAAATCTGCAATATGAGCGAGTAAAATTCAACATTTAGCGTTCACTGCAAAACTATCGATTATATAGAAGATAATGTTTGTACCACATGTTTATAGTACTTATCAGTACTCACAAAACAGTTCGCGTGGCTGTAAAGTTAGTAGATGTTTACAGCTGATTCTCGGCCTCCCCCCACCACTATGACGTATTAATTGCTTTTTTATTGGTTTAGTAAAATCAAGGCGATG
>WOGP01006542.1:0-12319 GCA_015342065.1 Leptinotarsa undecemlineata | reverse complement strand
TGTTGGAGATTCCAAAAATAATATTATATACAGAGTGTTCCATTTGAAAAATCAAAGTTGCTACTGCTTTCTAATAGAAGCGGCAACACCGCATTGTAGAAAATATTTTAGTTGGCTAGAGAATGTCCGAATATGCCCTCCGTTAAATTTTCAAAGTGATCCGTTGTTTGGTTCACCAGAAACGTCTAATATGCCATCCACCGTGAATCAGCCTGTATAGCAGTTACTTTTGTTAACTAATAATTCTTATCCTTATAGTACAGTAGGAGTTTTTTCAATTTTATACATTCCTCTTCAACAGACGACGATGAAGAATAGCTTTCTTCGAAAAATAAGAATAAATAATGTTGTGGTATATCAAGCCACAATTTCCTTGTTTACTGAAAATTTTGCAATGAAGGGCCCTGATGAAGTTATTACAGCTATAGATTTCTATCTGAAAAAATACAAAATCGATGAACAAGTTATATCGTCAATTTTTTGCGACAACTGTTTTTCGCAGAATTAAAAACATTTTATTATTACGTATTTGGATTCTCTTTGTGCATCTAGGCTCTTTCAGAAAATCGTGATATATTATGCTATTCCACGGCATTCACTGATGCCGATAGACCGATGCTTCACCCTGATAAAAAAATAGACTTGACACTGTAGGTAACGGTAGGTAATCTACACTATCATAGTAAGCTTATCCAAAACGCGCAACATAAAAATCCTTTTGACCCCTATGACAGGGGAGTATTCAAATTCTTTTGTTCATTACAAAGTAGGATGTCAAAGACTTATTGCTAATTTAATTCCAATGAATGCCTTTATTCATTTCATAAAGCTCAATTATGAAATAGCCAATATTGAATTCATTGTTCAGTGTATAGAAAACGAAGAAAATTTCATATGGAGTTAGACGAAGCTTCCCAAGAAAACAAATCGTCGAAAAAAATAAATCAGACGCTGAAGATTGAGTAGAAGGTTTTTTAGGTTTTTTTTTGTTCCATTATCTTCAGTGTTAGTATTTTGTTTTGTCTTGTATTATTAAAATGTTGATTTGAGTTATATATAACAGTTTGTTTAAAAAATCCTTTTTTTAAGAAGTCTCTGAGTGAAAATTTGTATTAGTTCATACGAAAGAACTGTATAGCACATTACGTTCAATTTCTGATAAAAGTTGAATCTTCTGAAACTCTGTCGCATACATGTTGTCCAACAATGTATTCAGCCAAGCTAGCGTAGAGATACGCAACATATGGAAACCCATCATCAAGCAAAGAATGACCAATGACCCACTTAACCGGTGAAGCGGAAAGAGGAGATGAGTAAAAGTACTCAAATGAGCCATGGGAAATTAGTTTAATTAATCCACAAGAAAACGATTGTGGATACTAACAATCTAAAAGTCGTGAAGTAACTTGGTTTGGAGTATCTCAATATTTTATTTTCATTTTTTGTTCACTCGTATGTTATTTTACTGTAATTTCATTTCATGTATTTTGCCTGCTATAACTGTAACTTTCAGCTATTCTTTTCATTTTCAATTTGTGAACTAATCAATAACCTTCAAACAAACTTCCGCACAATGTAATCCAATATCTGTTTCAAAGCATGCTCGTCGGTTGCAAGCTGATATCCCTGCAAGAGGAAGAAACACCCATTACTGAAACCTCTGTTTAGAAAATGATGAAACAGCAGAGCACATACTTTGTGCCGGCCCCGCTGGGGAGCGACTCAGGTTTTTAGAGTTTGCCAGAGCCGTACCCTTACCATTTGACCTGAAAACCACCACCATGCAAACTAATCGGCTTCAGTAAGAAGATGGGTTTATTTAGTCTACTGTGGATCGGTGTGAGCCACAATAAACTCTTGCGGGTTGTGGTGGAGGGTCGAATAGACCCACTCGCTTTGGGCCTAACCTAACCTTGACTCAATCTTACATTTTTAATTTTTCAACCAAATTGTTCATTTCATTTCCTATCATACTGAAGTGAAATTGGCTTCTTTCAGGTCTCGGTAAAATAACATGTGACATCAGAAAGATATCCTTTAAAATCAAGAAAACTTATTTTCAGCTAGTGGCCGTGCAGTGGAAGACAGAGGACGAATTCCATTGGCAGTAGATGTGGTAGCTTTGCAACTGACCGCTTTGGGGAGCCTAGTTTGATATTCGAAGATTGATTGTCTATCGATTCCATAGATGACGTATTCGTAAGAGGGGTTCCTTAATCAACCATAAGAAGTTATCTGTAGATACATTCATCTGATTCAGACCACTTGATTTCACCGAGAGTGATACTAATGCCAGAAGTATGCAGCAAACTTTCGCCGCTTCTGTTCAATACAAGTTCAGATGGCTTTTTTGGGATAAAAACAATGTGAATTCATGTATTCGCTTTCGCGTATCTACGTAGTGAATAAACTCTTGCAAATTTCCATGTTCCAGATTATCTAAATCTGATATAAAAAATTCTAAAAGTACAATTATCAAGTTTCAACAAAGAAAGTAGAACTTCAAGTAGCGATTTATTAGATTTCCAAAGAATGAATGTAACGAGCTAGTTTCCTGAATATTAATGAAAAGTATCTGTTATCCTGAAGAAAAGTTCGTAAAAAACTTTCTGAATAACTATTTTAATTTTGAAATTTTTCAAAGCATTATTGTAAATGTCTCAAGAACTTTTCATTTTCTCAATGAATTTCGCATAGTTCTTAAAGTTGGTGATGGAAATTCAAAGTCAAACCTAGTTCTATTCATAATTTTTACTGTAACACCAAATAATTACTTTTATTAATGAAGGAAGTCATAGCTGATGTATATTTTTGAGCGTACTCAAATTGTGGAGCTTGTCCTAAAAATAATGATTCCTTGGATTACCTTGCATTGTTGTCGATTAAATTAATATATTATACTAATTTCAAAACTGGGAACTTCAAGTATCGTTTTGTCTAGCGTTTCCTAAAAATTATCACCTAATTTATGGAACAACTTATTTAATTTCCGCAGTTATGAAAACTTTGAGAAGTAGCTTTTCACGACTTTCCGAGTACACCAAAAATTGTTATACGATGCGAATTCAGATAGTTCTAGCTACAAAATTGTTCAATATAAACTGAATTGAAAGTTCTATTAGTTTGCAGTTGTTTGGATGATTGATTTCATGAAATATGTGTTCCGACTTTTGCCATTATGAAAATAACAGTTTAATTTCTTAGTTTGGATATATCTTTGTATGATCTAGACATTTTCAAATATTAATTTCATCTTCTTTTCTTTGTAAGTCCTCCACTCTTTCTATAATATTGAAGCCGTAAAACAAAACACAAAAACTTTTTCCTAATATGAATATCTTCTAAAAATATTACCTCTTCATTAAATAATTTCATTAAAATACAATCAATGATAACTGTAGAAAACTTGTCAAAGGCATTATTTTGAGGTATTACATTTTCTCTTCTAATGAGATTGAACAATGAAGATAAGCGTTTGTTTAAAAGTGATTGACAATGTTTCATCATTAATTCCACCAGTTTGGACTTCCATTGACTAATAATATTTTCATATGTTTTGAAATCTTGGTTACAGGTTTCCGTATGATGCGTATCTCTACGCTAGCTTGGCTGAATGCGGCATTGAACTGCATACAGCTTCTTTGAACTTCCTCTTGAACCAGTGTTCTTTTTTGTGAATAATCTGTTCAATGTATACGTTGTATGTATACCTCAGAGAACGAAACTTCAATAACGTTTGTCACGAATAAAAGTGTTAAAAACATAGAAAGTTTCAATTCTCATTTTTCTGGATGGTTTTCTAACGCGTAGTAAGGCTACATAATAAAAAACAACCCAATTCAGCGTTTTATAAAGAAAATTCATTTTTCTGGATTCACGAACATTATTATCATTATGTGATGTCTCCCAGAAATAATCAGTTCAGTCCGCTTTGGATCGAAACCTCGTTGATATTCCTCACATATACAGAAAATAACTACTAAACTGTCCTTTCCCAAATAATCTCGGTAGAATTTATTTTCCTTCGGAATCCCAATACGAAGAAAAAATGGAATACATGAATCGAACTGGAATATATGGATATCCCGACCCTGGATCCCAGAAACAAATATTCCAATGAAACACGAGTCAATTTATGTAATGAAATGGAAATCCAATAAATCGACCAATTTCAATAAGGACACAATCACATTTATACCCTTTCCAAGAAGAAGACTGCATAGATACCAAGGATTCGAGTTATAGCAACATTTCTGTTATTTCACAAATAATGATAACAACACTTTCATTCAAAACCATACATTTCTGTGTTCACATACACCACTACTTCTAACTTTTTTTTTACTTATTAGATTATGTCATTGGAATGATTCTAAAGGACAGTTGAAGACAGTAAAGGGGAGTAAGAGCAGTAGAGGACAGTGAATGTTGCTATTATTCCAACGTAACGGAAATTTGTTTTTCATATCAACTGTTCAAATTATGAAAACGAGGTGATTCGATTTCGTCATAGAAACGATTCTAGAGGACAGTAAAGGACGGTATAGACAGTAGAGATCGGTAAAGACAATAGAGGACAGTAAATGTTGCTACCATTCCAACATGACAATGTGATATTCGTTTTTCATTTCAACTGTTCAAATAACGACGATGAGGTGTATTCGATCTCGTCGATAAAACGATTCTAGAGGACGGTAAAGAACCGTATGGATAGTAGAGGACACCATAAGTCAGTAGGGACAGTAGACGACACTTAATGTTCCTATTATTTCAACGTGAAATTTGTTTTTCAGTTCAACTCTTCAAATCAAGACGATGAGGTGTATTCTATTTCGTCATTGAAACGGTTCTATAAATAGTAAAGGACAGTAAGTACAGTAGAGGGCAGTTAGGACAGTGGAGAACAGTGAAGATTGCTATTATTTCTCATGGACAGTAAAGAACTGTATTGACAGTAGAGAACAGTATAGGTTAGTAGAGACAGTATGGACAGTGGAGACAAGTTAGGACAGTCAATGTGGACCAACGTGACCATTTGAAATTAGTTTTTTATTTCAACTGTTCAAATCACAACGATCAGGTGTATTTGATTTCGTCATTGGAACGATTCTGTAGACAGTAAAGGGAAGTAAGTACAATGTAAAGGGCAGTTAGGACAGTAGAGGACAGTTAGGACAGTAGAGGACAGTAAAGGTTGCTATTATTCGTAGGGGACAGTAAAGAATAGTATGGACAGTAGGGGACAGTATATGTTAATAGAGACAGTATGGACAGTGGAGGCCAGTAAGAACAGTGAATGTTGATATTATTCCAACGAGATTTGAAATTTATTTTTCATTTCAACTGTTCAAATCACGGCGATGAGGTATATTCGATTTCGTTATTGGAACGATTCTATAGACAGGATAGGGCAGTAAGTACAGTAGGGGGCTGTTAGGACAGTAGAGGACAGTGATTGTTGCTATTATTTCTAGGGGACAGTGAAGAACAGTATGTACAGTAGAGGACTGTGTAGGTTATTAGAGACATTATGAACAGAGGAGGCCAGTAAGGCCAGTGAATGTTGATATTATTTCAACGTGACTATTTGAAATTTATTTTTCTTTTCAGCTTTTCAAATCACGACGATGATATATATTCGATTTCGTTATTGGAACGATTTTAGAGGATAGTACAGAGCAGTAACGGGCAGTAAGTACAAAAGTAAGGGTGAGGACAGTAGATGAAAGCTAGGCCTTTCAACTGAAACCATAAATGTGGTGTTGGTTCCTCTTGGTGACACCGTGCATATATGATGTTTTCCATTTTTGGTAAAAAGAAGTGCCCCTTTTTGCACTTGTCTGCGTCGCCCTGATGAGGTCAATAAACAGAAACATTACATAGCTCACTTTCGTTAACACAATTTTTGTTTCGTTTCTTGAATAGAATCATCATCAGCTATTGAAAAGCTGACTGATACATGATATCACCTTTATTATAGTTCAATTACGAGTATCAATCCATTCCCTCGCAGTGTTTTATCAAAATTTTCAAAAGATTTTATTTAGCTTGCCCTGTTTGCTTGGGTCAAATTCAGTAATTGAAGTTGGATCTCTTTTCTGCTGACAGATTGATCTGATATTTAGTACACACATTCAGTTTTAATGACGGTACAATTTAATGAATTATCTTTCATTGTAAATCCAAGATGGCCGGAGCTGCAAAATGCTGGATTACTTATTATTTCACAACTACTTCTATATGGGTATCGAATGACAGGGCTTGAATTTGAAAAATATGCAAATTCAAGATGACTGCAGCTACAGCATGTAGTTAGATTGCAATAAATTATGAACTAAATAGAATGGGAAGAATTGAGAAATAAAATTAGAATAAAATAAGTGAAAAAACTTTTATGTCAAACGGTTTGACAGTAGAAAAACGGAGATAATCTACTGAAACCCAATAAATTATTGGAAAGGTCCTAGATAGCAATAATCAAACCTCTCTTCTGAGCCATCTACCGTATTGACCAGTCAAAAAAATAATAAAACCGTTGGGAGTAGCGATCAACTTTTCTATTATTGTTTTATCTTATCATAATATCGCAGATTGCTGAAAAAAATCTCATTTCTTCACCAACAAAACAAGGATTGCTTTAATGCATCGGTCAAGTTAAAATTCATTTCCGAAACAATATTGTAATTAAATTCATCCAAGTGACTGATATTCTAGAGTAAACTTATTGAGATGTAACCTTGTGAAAGAGAATTCTTTTAATTAAAAACATCCCGGTCTTTAGATGATTGTGTTCCTATCGCCCGGAGAGTACATTCGGGTGATGTCTCCTAATGTAATTAATACACTCAGGAAAAAGAATTGTATGACTCCAGAAATAGAGCGGCCAACCCTTTTCAGTGATTACGCCTCAAAGGAACAAATTATCACACTTATATTTTTCAGGGTTTTGTTTCAAAAACTAGTTTCATTATTAACACGTTCAGGCATTGTAAAGAAATTTCTGTTGATGAATCGCAGAAGTTCAAGAAGTTCCATTGTCCGAAGAAATAAACGAATTCTTTGAAGTTAAAAAATTGGAAATCAGTAGAATCAATAAGCTGAAGTTATATATACAAGGTGTCGTACAATGTATTTCATTGGCAATATTTTCATTTTTGGGAAAATGTCCATGAGTATCGCTCAGGAATTATTGAATGAGGTCAACGGGGATCCAAATTAGTCTAAAAGGGTCATATTTGGTGAAAAATCATAGGACCAAAGTCCAATCGTCCTAATTGAAGATCCCATGAGAGTCAAGACAAAAAAACCCGCCAAGTTCGAGTAAATTTCACTGTTTTCTTCGATCAGCAGTTCTTGCTGAAGGGTCGCATGGTCAATAAGGAGTATTATCTTGAAGTAATTTTCCGCTTGCGAGAAGCAGTACCAAGAAAACGTCTGGTATCGTTTAAAAACAATCGATGGCAATAATGCATGTTCTCACTCATTACCTGTTGCTTGTTCGTGATTTTTTCCCTAAAACAGCATCGTCATCATGCTTCACCCACCGTATTCGCCAGATGTGGCCCCCAGCGACTTTTTCCAATTACCAAAATTGAAGACACCCACGAAAGGACGGCGTTTTGCGACGATTGAGGATATAAAACCGAATTGCTGAGATCTCGAAGTTACACCAGAAATTGCATAAAGAAACTGCTCCGGGGATTGTAAAAAACGTTGGCACACGTGTATTATATTTGAGGCGGACTACTTCGGAGGAGACAAAACGAATATTTATCAATAAATTGATATCTTATGAGAAAAAATCAAAATGAAACTTTTTTTTCCACCCCTAATTTTTCGAAAATGCTTACTCTGCGTTAATATTGAAAATTTAAATGATATATCAGGAATAAGATATGATACCTTTCTCAACATCCCTACTTTACTGTTGTCGTTTTCAAAACATTTTTGTGGAATTGGTATAAAACACCGAAACAATTTTTGAATTATGCAAATTCCAGCTATATAATCAAAATTCAGGCGATCCATCTGAGAAAAAATTCACCCTTCTCACCCCACTTCACTCCGAATATTTCTCATAATGTGGAATGGGTATCAAATTTTGAAGTAATTTTAGGAAAATTCAATATTTTGAAAGTGATTTCCGTATATTCAACTGTTCATATAGAAGTAGCTGCTTCGATAGTATTTTTCATTCGTGTAATTTAATGTTTTTCTTCTAGTTTGTATTTGAAAGTGACTTCTATACATGATCTACATATTTTTGAAGAGTTTATTTTGAACCTGATTGCCTTGGAAGTTCTCCACAATTTTTGTATGAAGATGGAGGAGTAGAAAGCCAAAAAAAGTTTATTCCAAAAATCTAATCTCTCCTAAAAACTTTATCTCTTCCAATTCAAACAGCTTCCAGTTTGAATTTTGGTTGTACATTCTATTTTTCCACTTTTCATTTCATACTCTACGCAGAACAATCTGAACACAAATGAACCATTTTTACAGATCTGGGAATCCCCTGAGCAATTTACAGTCTATTGTCTAATTGTATTCCAATTCAAACAGCTTCCAGTTTGAATTTCGGTTGTAACATTCTATTTTTCCACTTTTCATTTCATTCTCTACGCAGAACAATCTGAACACAAATGAACCCCTTTTTACAGATCTGGGAATCCCCTGAGCAATTTGCAGTCTATGTTGAATCCATATCGTTTGTTTCAATCATTTCCATTAATGTTACGGATGGGTTTACAAACTGACGTCAACTCTTCTTCTTTTTTTCAGTGATCACGTAAACTGAGAAATGAGTTTCAGACAGAGATATCTACTTTTAGTAATATCATATTTGGGATCGGTGTATATGTCTTAAGGGGATAATGGAACAGGTGGTAGCATTACCTGAACTTTAAACCGATACCGATTCCATGTGTGAAAGATGACATTTTATCTATTCGGAGGAGTGTAAAACATCAGCCTGGTTTCTGGAAATAGGATTTCAATCAGGAGTTAAAAAGGTTAGTGCTTTAAACCCTCAGTTGAACTTCCAATTGACGTCATCATTGGAAAGAGTAGAAAATTTCAGAACCTTGACACTCTAATTTCTTTCTCCGGTGACAACTTATATTCAATAGCGATGAATAAGTATTTTCATTCATTCGTTCCAAGAGTAGGGATGCAAAACCTCATCAAAACTTACAAGTGAATCGTATTTCTTGTTTCATTGTATCTTGAAGTATCTCCTATGTTGGTGTTGAAACTTCTGTAGATGGCGTCCGATTGAGAGCTTTCAATTCGATAACCCTTTTTAGCACTTATAATTGAATTTCTATTAAGAATCAAGAATCGACTTCCGCCCTTGCCTCAGCAAATCAAGAACTAGTCATTCCAACTGAGCTCGTTTACCGCTTTCTTGCTCCCGAAGGAAACAATATATGGTTCCGAATTATAGTGAATAGTTTCCTGCACTTCCATTGTCATTGTAGTAGAACTCCTCTAGCAAATAAAATATTTTTTTGGTTTAAACAGTGAATATTATTTGCCATTGGTCCTCTTTATTCGTTTTCAATCAACTTCCACTTCAACTCTCATTCATTTTTCAGGTTCGAAAGGAAGTAAGCATCAATCCACTCATCAAATTGTACTACTTTTTGAATACAGTCAGAATTCCTTTCGTGAATGAAATCCTTCATCATTGTAAAACGGCCGTCTAGTTGTGCTAATTCCATAGCAAATCCGCTTTCTCCAACATTTCGAAACCCTTGATCCACTTTCCATTAGCACAGCTCATTCAAATTTAAATTTCATATTGAAATATCAAAACGTGAACCATACCATATATTTTCCCATTTTCTTCGCTGCCAAATCAAATAACAACAACCGTTGTGAGAGAGTTTACATGTTATTACATATGCTTGCCAACGTTTCGGAACTCGTTCCGAGCTCTCATATTTCTGTGTACACAATTTGAATAATTAAATAAAATTTCGGAGGACTTATTTGTCCGCTTCAATTTTCATTATTTGTTCTCCTTTGCCACATTGAATATACAATGATACGCATGAATATGAAGAATTTCGAAGGGTTTGTGTACGGAAAGATTATTCTAGAGATGGATAATGAGGTCTCATGTTCATAAGCCACCGCGAATTTGCGATAATGAATCAATAGAAAGAACAATTTTTATGAGTAAACTCACAATAAGATGCTCTAGAAAAAACAAAGTACGTTTTAAATAAACACAAACTCAACTCAATGAAGATTGCACAAAGAGATATCTATACACAAAATATAGGTTCACAAGGTTCTGAAGAGTGTTAGAATCATCACCACTGTTAGGGATAGCACAAACCTACAAAACGAAAGTTACACTAGCAAACACTAGGGAGTACCCAGTGAGTACCCAGTGAGGTCCAGGACTACAGAGAACTTCTTCTTTGGAGTCCTGGACCAATTCAGCCCCAAAAATAATTTCCAGAAAGAAATGACTGTTGAAAAAAATGGTAGATGGAAATAGTTTGAAAGTTCAACCCTAGAGATGAATTGGCAATGTTGGGAAAAAAGACAGACAGATAGACATTCAACAGATGGAAATCTTTCAACAATTGTACACATTATAATAATAATAATAGTAATAATAAGTTTATTCTCAAAATAATAAATAATATAATCAGTTTCTCAAAATAAAATACAATAATATAATAATGGTGCACTGTCATTCAGAGATATTTTGAATTAACAAGTATCCACTAAGGCAGTGCCTATGCGTGGGTGATTTACTTATTCCAAATATTGACAATAATCAGTATATTTCAAAATCGGGTTCAGTTGCATTTCTATATAAGAATTATATGTATAAAATCATTTATAATTCAGTGAAGTGTTGTAACATGAAATTGTAGTAAATGTAATAAAATTAGGCTAATGAGCCTTACATATAATTAGTGAAACATAAATATCATAACTAGGTAACGAACAGAAATAATCAACAAGAATAAAATATATTGAATATTTTAATATTCAAACAATGAATGGACAGCCTTGCGTTCTGAAGAAAGAATATAATGTTTGGTCTTTTTTTTTAAGGAATATATGTTTGAGACTTCTTTGTTTTCCGTCAGCAAAAATTTATAACTTTTACTAGATAAAAGAGAATGATTTCTCTATCCTATTTTCTTTCTGGCTGGTTTCATTTTCAGAGAATTATCCGCTTTCAGATGAGTTTGGTAGTTATGGCTGATGAGTGGGAGATTAAATCTGTTTTTGAATTGTCTCATCACAATTTTATAGTAATAGTGCTGAGGCAAATCAAAGACTTCCGTTTCTGCAAATAGTAGGTCGGAGGAATACCTTATTGGTTTGGAAGATATAATTTTCAAAAATCTTCTTTGTATTACTTCAAGATTCTGCAAGTGAGCATTTGTTGCTGCCCCAAGCTAGAATATCGTAAGTAAGTTGTATTTCCACTAATGATTGATAAATAATTTTGAGATACTCCAGTATTTGCTGAAAGTATTTGAACCAATATGGAAGAGAACGTAGAGTTTCACAGACTTGCACCAGGTGTTTATCCCACCTAAGATGACAATTCACCATTATTAATTTGTAACTAGTCGTAGTCCAGGAGGCCACTGATGTAACAAGAAAATGTTATAGGTTTTTTGATAGTTTATTGAAAGTACTTTTTGTCCAAAACATTCAATTAGATTTGCCATATATTTTTCTGCTTTTTCTTGCAATCCTCATGTGTCGTCTGAGAAACTGGAAACTGTATCTAAGCTATTGAAGGTAAGTAAAGAGTTTATATATATTATAAAAAGTATTGGACTGAGTACGGTTCCTTGAGGTACTCCACATCTCATTTTTAATTTTTTGCTTAATGTTTCGTCTATTCTAACACATTGTTTTCTATTTAGAAGGTATGTTTTAGTGATTCAAAAGGTTTTTCTCTGAATCCTAGTTCTTGCAATACTTCCAACAACTGCGTTTGATTGACCGTGTCGAAGGCTTTTGCCAAATCTAAAAAAACACATAGGGATGGATGGCCTCCATCCAAATTTTCATAGATTTTGGTTGTAACTAAGTGGATTGCATCTTCCGTAGATTTACCATCTCGGAACCCAAATTGTCTATTTGAAATTAAATTATATTTTTTTTCATAGATATTATTCCAGAAGGATTCCACCTGATCAGCGGTTGGCGGATTATCCACAACACGTGGAGGCTCTTGGAATAAGCGAGAAGGTTTCCCGCGGAACCTAAGATTTTCCGCGATACTTCTCGCTCGCCTCACTAGTGACTTCTTAGCAGCCACTAGCATTCGTATCCT
>WOGP01006541.1:0-12320 GCA_015342065.1 Leptinotarsa undecemlineata | reverse complement strand
CACTCTCAAAAACATTTCTTTGATGTCTGCTGAAAAAGCATATCTTTTGATTCTAAAATTCAGAAGAATTGTCTGAAGTGAATTGTACAAATTTGGTCCTGTGAGCAGAAAGTCATTTAAGGAATACCATTACTTTTCGAAAAGGCATCAAATACGATTCGTAATTTATTGGGTTTGTTTGTATGCATGACTCCGAAGTGTGGCAAATACCAGATTTTTTCGTCGTTGAGATTATCTTCTGCACTAGAAATTTTCGATATATATTTTTTTTAATCATATCTTCAAACTTTTCGCAACACATTCGACCAAATTCTTCATCTTTGTGCATTCTCCTTTCCGTACAAACGAGTCTTCTCGTTGATTATTCTTTTTCCAAAGTAGTCCTGTTTCAAACTTGTCACCTATTCTCCGCATTGTAGATCTCTTGAGCTCTAATGTCTTCTCTGGATAAAGATTGTCTTGAAGTAGGAAATTATTCCATTTTCCATTGTTATTTAATCAAGTCATGGAGAATGTCTAATTCATCTTTTTCTTTCACATCCACAAAACAAAAAAAAAATTTCATATCATCGTAACTATGATGTAAATTCCTGTGAACTACCCAACCTAACAATGTTTTCGTGAGAGCGGGTTGATGCCAAGACCCCAAAATTATTTTCTTGCTTACCAACAGTGGCCATATGTTTTGCCCACAAAAAATTTTAGGACGTACATCGATCATAGATTGTATTTTGTTGTCAATATAAGGATATTTCAAAGAAATCTGATCAATATCGACAATTTGTTTTGGCAATGAAAGATTTTTGATCGTTCCAACATGCCTCAAATAAAAATTCGAATTAGAATTACACGTTCTTTGACGATATTTTGAAAGTAACAATTCTTGAGTAATCCTGCTCTTCTTCTTCATCAATTAAAGTTATGGTACTAGCATCGTCCAAAAGAGCATATGTATCAATTTCTTTTTTGCCATTCGAAATAGTGACTGGTGAAATATTCAGTAACACTCGTCTATTTTATGAAATATAACAATTGATTTCAAAATCAGTGACTTGCGAAGTAGAATTTGTTTTTCTATTCTCTTCATTTTTATGTAAAAGTTCATGATGTACCCTCTTGCATCCATCTACTGTACTTATCTTTTTTCTTCTACAATTGTTCAAACCATGAAAAAGTGTCAGACAAGGAAAGCAAATTCTATTTTTTGTCGCAAATGACGACATGATGCAAATGATGCAAATTATTACATAGAATTCAGTCAGTCTCAACAAGCCTAAGAAAGCTCTCTCTCTCTGTCTATTTTGTATGGTCGTTGCCTCCTATCTTCAGACTCCTCCTGCTGGTTGACAGGAGCTTCGTCGGGGGGCGCAGTGGTCTTGCAAGAAGCAATACTGCCACCCATTTTTTCTTTCAAATTTTTTTTATTATAAAAACAATTTCATTTTTATGAAGTCGCCTCCTACTTGGGAGACCTTTTAGGTTTTTTCACATATACAGCCCCCTTTACGTGGTTATTCGAACCACCACGGCCTGGATACCGGCGTATATAAAGGGGACCCTATATTCATTACTTTTTTCAAAGACACTCACACATTTCAGTAATTAACGCAATGGACCAACACAACACGAAAAGGAGCCCCACATGGCATCCGCGACCCTTTTTTGTGGGCAGACGTTGTCAGCACGTCTGTTCATTACCACGGCCACCACAGAACTCTAGCCTAAGAAAGCTATTGTATAGTGAAATACGTGTTTCGGTTTTGTGAACGGTTCAGCTAAAATATTTTGATGAACTCATTGAGTTAGTTTGAGCTGCAATGAAAACAACGTGGCCAGAAATAAATTCAGTTCAATGTAGTTTAATATTGGTAATAAAGTTTATTTTGGAATTCAAAAATACGCTTCCTTCAAACCCACAATTAATAAATTTAATCTCGTCCAATAAATTAATCATGAATAATCATTACACGGACTGTAAATAAAAAAAATCAGATACTCTTTTTCTGTTGCTAGGTGGCTTTTTTCCTTTGACACAAATTTCAGAGGCCAAGGTAGTGTTTCAATTTCAACAGTAGTTGACGTTATCAATTATGTCCTCTTTCTGTTATGAGAATATTTTCGGGAGCTTATTGTTTAGAAAATGCCACTAGTGGTTTTTTCCTCAAATATAAAAATATGCATATATACGTGCAAATGGTGAAACTTGAAAAAAATACTAGCATATATCAATGAAAACTCTTAAAATATGTGGAGTTCAATCAGTTTCTCATTTATAAAAATGAGTATTTTTTTTGTGTTAAACGATTTTATTGAAAAAAAAAGATAATAATGATGTAAAATGATAATGTTGTATCGATCAGATTGAAAAATAATTTAATCGTAGGGCGTAGTGTAACCTGAGTAAATATGTAAATACTACGCCCAACGAATTCATTATTTTTTTTATCTGATCAAAACCATAGAGTCCTGAGAAGAATGGTGTGAAGACTGCTACCTTGGACCTTCCGAATTATATTTTACTTTTCAGTACATTGTCTATATTATTAATACCTGTTAGTTTTCAGTAAAACCGTTTAACAAACTTTTTTTAAATTTTATTTTCAAGTTTTCAGTTTCTAATTTTCTCACTCAATTCTTCATATTCTCTTCAGTGCATCCAGTTCCTCAGTATTACAAGGTAATATGAAATCACCAATTCTGTAGATGCGGCCATCTTGAATTGGCATCTTTTTCAAAGTGTACCACTATTATACTAGTTAAGTTCTGTCATTCGATACCCATATTTAGGTAGGTGGTGGAGAATCATCTTAGTTTTGGTCAGCTTGAATCCTGGCTCCCTTACCCTTTCGGCTGGTGTTTCTCTGAGGTGAACAAATGGGTGTGATGACGACATGGGTGTCCTCAGACATCAATGCCGCCGTTGATGGTGTGAGATGTATGAAAAAATTGTTCATCTATTGAAAGAATACATGAGGGCCTCTTTCGACAGAGTGTCGGAGCCTTCTATATCGCGAGGGGCTGTCTACAGCATAATCCATAGCTTCACTAACTAACGGATTATCATGAGTTTCTGCGCAATCAAAAACTCACCAATTCTTCTACTGAATGGACTGCCAAATATAAGGTAGCTTACAATCTCTGTGGATGGCTTCATTCCGCACGAATCACGGAGCATTCACAATCATTCGTATTATCTTGTTTTGCAATCTCTCCAGAATGGAGATATTAGACGGAGCCGCTTGTCCCCAGACGCCTGTAGCATACATGATGACAGGCTTGAAAATCGTGCTGCAGATGGTAATTTTGTTTTTTAGGCTCATTTTAGATATACTATTGAGCAGATGGTACAGACTAGCTATCCGGCCCTCGATACTTGTTTCAACATATATAATGTGCGGGTTCCAGGTGAGCCTACGGTCTATTAGAAAGCCGAAGTACTTTACACGCGCTTGCCACTTGATCTTCCTTCCAGAGATCCACACTTTCCTAGTTGGAGAAGCTATCGTTATTCTCTAAGTTTTTTCTGGGTTCACTCGGATTTTCCACACGAGGTACCAGCGTTCGAGGAGAGCCGTGTAATCGGCGTAGAGAGAGAGAGAGACACCTCCACACGTTCGGACCTCGGGAGGTCGCTGGTGTAGAGCAAGTATAACGTGGAAGAGGGCATAGCTCCCTGTGGCACCCCAGCGAAGATCTCTCTGTTGTCAGACAGGTAGCCCTGTACTCTAACCTGAGATCTTTCAGAAAGGAACCGATCCATCGGATCAGTCTCCGAAGCAGGTCAAACGCATCTAGTTTGTGTAGAAGACCTTCGTGCCAAACAAGGACGAAGGCCTTCGAGATGATTAAAAGGACAACGTGAACTTAGCGGTTGCTGTTTAGAAGGTAAGAAGGTAAATTTCACTGGTCAGAGAGATGTTTCTGAGAAGCGCGATGTCTAGTACGTCAGGCCTAGTCTGCCCGCGATAGTACGTGGACTCATCTGGACCCAGTACTAGATATGCATGCATGTCGACATGCGCATAGAGTGCTTTACCGTTTCGATTCGTGGCTCTGCTCCATAGTCTGTATATGGCGTTGAAGTCACCAGCAGCAGTTGTCAGAATGTTGCTTCCCATCTGCAGTTCATTCAGTGATTTTTGGAGTAAAAAATTGTTTGGAAGGTTGTACACCGAGATTAGTCTGTGACAACTCCTGCTCAGTCGAATTTCGACACCCACGGCCTCAGTTCCGTGTAATCGGGCACTGTCAATGCCGTATTGGAAACATTGAAGGGATCGTTTGGCAAAATGCCAAGCCTCCCTCCAGCACGTCCAACACGTTCTCTGTGAAAGAATCTGTAGATTGAAATGACAATGGATTCGTTTCTCAGATGTGTCTCTTGAACAATAGCCACATCGATGTTGTGTTCAATTAAAAAATTTTCGAAATCTTGTCTTTTGGAACGGATGTCATTAGTATTCCAAAAGACTATTTTCAGAGATCTAGGCAATGATGGTTGTCTAGACATTGGCAGTTCCGGTTATCACGTTGGTATTCACCGTGAACATTTTCTGTAGCACGGGGAATTGTACGAACACCTTTTTTATCTGGTCCAGTGCGGCACAGATGTCTGAAACCCCCTTCATATGAGGTGAGGTTTCAGATTGAGAAGGGCCGGGCTTTGCAGCACTGCTGATACCCTTGGATGCAGCTCTAGCAAATCTGAACCCCTCCTGGACGCGTCCAGATCCCGTAGGTCTTCTTGAAGGTGCTGGCTTTCTGGCGGAAGATTTCTCTTTTTGTTGTACCTTCAGATACGCCATGCAGCTACGGTAGTTGGTGGTGTGGGCCCTTGCTGAAAACCATTACCATAGTAGTATTGAAGCGCTTCATGCGTGTTACTGAAGCGAGGTCAAAGTCTCTGGCTTCGAGCTTCTCGCGAACTTCCTCAATTGCCAGATGCTCTGGCACTCCCCTTAAAACCACACAGATCTGCCGTTTTTTAGAAAGAGACTAAGTGTGGTGGGGGCTCTTCTCCTTCACCAAGAGTCTGAACAACCGATGATAACCGTTAGGAGTCTCAGGCTGGACCTTGATGCCGCAATGCAAGTTGACAGCTTTGGAGAACTTGATGTTCTCTTGAGCGGACGGAAATTTGTGGAATTCTAGCCTTTCAGGCCAGGGTGCATGTTTTGCTAGAGCGGGACAGGAGAAACCGACTCCGGGCACTGTGCTCTATGTCATTTGATATTCTTATTGAGGTAGTTGTGAGGAAATATTCAATCCGCCATTTTGTAGCTGCGGCCATCTCCAATTTGCATCTTTTCCAAAGTGTACTAATATTCTACTAGTCAAATCCTTTCGATACTCATATGGAGGTGGTTGTGAAATAATAGGTAATTCGCTATTTTGCAGCTGCAGTCATCTTAAATTTGAATCTTTTTCAAAGTTCACTACTACTCTACTAGTCAAGCCCTGTCGTTTGATATCCATAATGAGATAGTTGTGAAATCTGCCATTTTGTAGCTGCAGTCATCTGGATTCACAATGATACAGACTTCATTGAACTGTATTGTCATCAAAACTCAATGTGTGTATCAAATATTAAATCAATCTGTTAACAGATAGGGGTCAAACTTCAATTACTGATTTTGTCACAAATGAACAAACAAACTAACAGGGCAAGCTGAATTAAATCGTTGGGAGTAGTATTTACATATTTACTCAAGTCACGCTACACCAAGCGATTTTTTTATTTTTTTTCTGATCGGTACCGTAGATTACTGAAGAAAGTGGTGTGATGACTGCTACCTAGGCCCTGTCGAATTATTTTTTGGAGCTCAGTACATTATCTACTTCATCATTATTTCTTCTTTAAAAAACCGTTTGATTTATATCCTCCCTGATGCCACACAGTTCTCGACACGTTACAAAATCTTGACTTGGGTGGGTGATCCATGCTTGTATTCCAATACAATTGGATTTGCATCTTTTTCATAGTGTACTTCTATAGTACTATAGTCAAGCCCTGTTATCTGATACCCATATAGAGGTAGTTGTGAAATAATAGGTAATTCGCCATTTTGTAGTTGCGGTCATCTTGAATTTGCAGTTTTTTTAAAGTGTACTACCACTTTACTAGTCAATCCCTGTTATTTCATACCCATATTGAGGTTGTTGTGAAAAAATATGTATTCCTTCATTTTGTAGCTGCGGTCATCTTGGATTTACAATAACAGAGCATTCATTAAATTGTATTTTAATCAAAACTGAATGTGTGTACCAAATATCAGATCAATCTGTCGACAGAAAGAGGGTCAAACTTCAAAACCGTCCAATAAAAACCATTTAAAAATGGTAAAGATATTTCACTTGAAACAACTTCTCCTCCGTACGAATCGACACATAATCCACATTTCGTTTCCCAATTTGTTTACCAAATATTCTAGATGACTACTGATGCAATTCATGTGAAACACTACTACACATCTTAAATCAAAGATTAGTGATGTATAATGCTGAGTTATAAAAATCACTTTTATTCTCGTTTCAAAATCAATATCTATGGAAAAATATGCAGTGAGGTATTCAAAATGTTCTGTGTTACTTCAACAATATTAATATAGAATATTACAAAAATTTATAAAAAATAATGCTGGTTTTCACTTGTATCATAACGAGTATAATGGCTTTGACACTTTCAACTCAACGGTATTCATATTCATATATTTCCACTACTGCAAGTGCTAAATTATTTTCTACCGTTGAGGTCTCACTCGTTCCTTATAAAAATGCAAGTTGAAGTGCATTCGACAGATGTTTCCTTGAAAGTCATTCTACAAAGGTAGACAACCTTGCCTGAAGGGTAATTATTGTTTTGATTGAAGTGTGAAGAATCTGTTTTCTGATGATATAATGAGTCGGCTTTGAATACACCACATTTCGAATTTGAATTATAGCAGTAAACAGAGCGGAGTCCATTATACCTCACTGATGAAAATTGGATTAATGAATCATTTTTAACGCGAAAGGTGATGACCAGGGATAATTATTCGAAATACTCCGTGTAGATGGTACTAACTCTTGTATCTACATGGTGAGAAGAACGATGGCATTGCAAATATTATTAAGAGTTGATTCAATATTCAAGAAAATGAATAACTGGATAATACTATATTGGGCTTCACTTGTGGTGGTCTATGAATCACTAACATTTTTTGTTTTCGCCATCGCAATACAAAAGTTCTGTATACTTTTCGGATTCTCATTAATTACGAGACGAATATTACTGGAGTTTTATCCCAACAGCAGACCGTTATTTTTAACACCTCAACACGTGTTTCAATCACCAAGTGATCATCTTCAAGCGGAAGATTGAACTAAATCTACATACAATGTTGTTCTTATTTATATTTAAGATGTTGCCTCATCTACTAGTCGGGTGAATCTGATAAGTAAAAATACTTATTAACAAGCTATATAGTAAACTATCAAGTAGGTATTACTCCGCCAACGTTATTCATAATATAATTATGTTGACTTCTTTCTAAACTCTCATAGGCATCTAGGTGCCTATTGTAGTTAACTTGTCTAACTAATCTTGATGAACTGAAGTCCATGGAATGGTTTTGTTGCAGAACATGATAAGCGACTGCTGATTTTCCTGATCTTCCATATTTAACATGTGCTAATTGTTGCTTATATCTTATTTTGATAGACATTTTTGCCTATCCATAGTATTTTGCAGCTATGAAACAGAGAAATAACACATTGATATTTATGTCCTTCCAAACTCTGATCATATATAGTTTTATGTTCGTATGTACCTGCAGATTGCCATAGTTAAATTGTAACATTATATCATTGGCTCCACTCATTGAATATTGTTCTCTCATTAAATTACTGAAAATCACAAAATTGTTTTCCTTCAAAAACATTTTCTTCAACCTAATGAACTATACATTCATATACATGCATTTAGCTTTGTACTCCTTTTTGATTATACTACGATGTAGTGTGCGGCAATGAAATCTATCATTATTACATACTCAATTATTATAATTTTCATTGCATTATCCTCATTTTTTGAAAGTATTTGATTAGATTGAAAACAATAATAAAACGAAAAACTCAATAACTTCAAGTCAATAGAAAAATATAACTGAAACGAAACATAAATTATTTCGACGGTTTTATTCTCCAATGAAATCTATATTCCTAGAGAAAATGATTGAAAAAATAGTGAAATTTCATCATCTCACGAAATGAGTTCAAGTATTGAAGTTGCAAGCTTGAAATAATAATATTTCTCTATTTGTATTCGATGTATCACCTGCGACTATTATGGAAAGCAACTGATTTTCGTCAATAATATTCGAAACCTGATTCACATGAAACTGAGCATTCTTCAAATGATAATGTTAATTTTTTTTCAGTTCACACTACAAATAATTTGAATGACGACGTGTATTACTCAACGTGAATTTTCAAATATATAACTTCAAAAAATCCATAGAAATTTCTTCGTTTACGTTTTCTGTTCCAGAATGTAATAATTTTAACTCATTTCAAATAAATGATAATAGAGACCTATCCATCAGCAAATTACCAAATGCCGCTTCACATCAAGTGAAAACACAGGATATGTATTCCTTACTTTTTTTAGGATGTACGACGTTGGTCTGAAAACTACAAGACCTCAACGTGAAGATAGCAGCAGCCGTAAATGAAGGCTAGCAAATTTTGTTGTTCATCTGTTGATAGTTACTCGCCAAAGTTTCAGCCATTTTGAATGCACAGTGAGATAGATAGAAGAGATTATGAAGATATTCATATAAATGCTAAAATATGTAGATGCTATTCTTATAGCTTGTCAAAAAAAAATCGCCATCATCAGAAAACTTTCAAAATGAAAGCTTGGGAAACATTGATAATTCTCTTGGAATACAAGTAAGAAGGAATAGTGACAGCTTTTATTATATTCATCAACAGAGACACATTTCGGAAATATTGAAAACGAAATGGAATCTGCCAAATCAGCCAGCATCCTTTGGATACATGATACTCCAAAAGAAGATCTTCCAGTGAAAATTTCATAATGAAGATGTTTACAGAAGCGCAATGCAAGGCCAGGTATATCTATTGCAACGTCAATTCTTAAAAGATACGACTGGACGAAACATGATTCTAATTGCATAATTTTGATGAATACGAGACTTCAATGCCATATCCTGCCCATGAAATACCCGCATTAGCCTGTTACCAAAAAAAAAAAAAAATAAAAATAAATGCACCTCCAGAAATTCGTCTTTGTTGTTGCAAAGTATCGATGCAGTTTACACCCAACAGTGTGACTGTTGGATATAAACTGTAAGATGTAGTTATCGAGCAAAAGATAACGCGTTTTGATTTAATTAGATGTGTTAATAATATTAAACTAAAATAACTATTACCAAATTCATAACAAAACACTATTTCATTAATTGATTTATCTCAATAATCTTATGCCATCCTTCTCGATCTATACAAATTATAGTCCTTTCATCCACAAACTTTGTGGCATTTTTAATAAATAGGATGGTATACTCTGAATGTTCTTTATTTGCAAATGATCTGTGCTGATTCACTTTCCCGTTTCAGATAACTCCGTAGTAAAAAGTCCATCGGAGATGAGTCCCATCGGAGATGGGAAGATTATTGGTAGCCAATAATCTTCCCAATCTATTACTTTACCCCTGAACATCTTACTGCGACACTGTTTCACTTCCACCGTTTGGTGGATAAATACCCCGTTAAGCTGTTATCACAAATTTCGTCTAAACACTTAGAGGCAGATTATCCAAACTTTCAGACATCTGATTCAAAATGAAATTTCTGTACAGGTCTGCGTTAAAATTTTCTTTGACAAAATATGGTCTAATTATTTGGTTCCTTAATAACCCAAACCACACATTTCTCTTGAATGAATTTTGGTCACGCCATTCTATTACAAAATTTTGATTATTGTTGGACCACCAGCGACAATTTTGGGAACTAACTGTTCCGTTAGACGTGAAAGTTGCGTCGTCTGTCCATAAAATCCTGTAGGGATATGCAATATCATTTTCTTTCTTACTTCGGAACCAAAATGAAAATCCTACTCGAATATCGAAATATCTTTCTTTAAGGGTGTACATGAATATAACACATCACACATCAACATGCAAAATTCTTCTCACATTTACTCTGCCAATCCCTGTATCTTCACTAATACTCCTAATATCAGTTCCGTTCGAATCGATAGAGCGGAAGATTCGAAAAATTTAAAACATGGAAAAAAGTTCACGTGATAGTAGAGAATAACACAAGTTGTTCAAATATTTCGATAAAATTTATTATCATTTTCAAGAAAAATAAAAGAGAACAAGTCTCTTAATAAAAAGAGTTTGGCTCTTTACTATTATAAGAAATATTATTATATTTACTTATATTTATTAACTTATAATTATTAAATTGATAAATTAATAATTGTTATTTGTTTTTGAATTATAAACTACCGGTAAATGCCATGACGTAGAATATTCCTTGTATGTATCTATTTATATGCTTACGCATGAAATGTGTATTCGATTTGTTTTCAAAATGAATTACATTACATTCAAACTGACTTCTCTAAGTAATTCATTACATTCTACTTTAGTAGATTTCAAATTGTATCGACCTGAAATAAAATTGTTTTGTTCTCTTGTATTATAAGTATGTCCCTAAATTTGGGAAAAAGTAAAATATGCTGTCGAAATTTTATTAATGAAAATTAATGTCTGATATTTCAACATTTCTTGCAGAGGTCAATAAAAAATTCAAGAGTGTGTCTCTATCTCCATTGGGAAAACGATGCAATTGATTCGAAAACTCTCCTAAAATTTGTTTTCCTAAATATGAAGGATAGTATCTGTTTCCAGTTTACTTTTTCAATGTATTATAAATTACATAAGAAAAATCGTTTTCTGTTAACCTGAATAATTATTGATCAGTTAATTTTGGATGAATGTCATTTCTTCTTTTTCTTGGCTTCCTATTTTCTATAACAGCACAGAGCAAGGAAAGACAAAGATAAATTATTCAAAGTTATATATTTCAAATCGTTCGCGGATATGAATCTACTTCCACCAATGATAATAATATATAATTGAAGAAATTACTACTCAACAACATCCATGTGAATTATTATTATGTAGTACTATTATTGCTTTTCACGCCGATGCTGATGATGTGTTATTAATGAATGAATAATTATTACTCACGATATCGAAACCGTTTCTTATTTTCAGACATAACCGAACCAATGGCATGCGTTACATACGAATTGATATTATTATAACAGTATAATGCAGTTGAAAAAAAAACACTGCGGCAAACGGCAAATTCGGATAATGGTTAGGACTTTCACTTGATTTAAAAATAGTTTCCCGGTACCTTCGAATTGGATGTGTTTTTCGAAGCACTATTATAGTGCTTGAATTAATAACGCCTCCACAATATAATAAGTTGGGCAACAAATAATATTAGAAACGAAAGAAGCTTCCCGTTTATATGTAGATTCACGAAAGAATCTAATCAAGATGCTCATGCTTAGGTGTACAGGGTGATTCTCAAAATGGGTTACATCAAGAAAATCGTAAACTTTCAAACTGTTTCTGAAATCGCATTCTAAATATAAAATTATAGAAAAAACTCAATGTAAGCATTCACAGGAATTTATTATACTGATAGTATAACCTTTCAAACCATGAGAGTGCTCCAATGTCTAGATGGAAAGTGAAAAAATATTCTATTTGTTCTCTCACTTGAGTCATTTCCAATGGAAAATTTTGCTTTGATCAGAACAAATATTCCATTCATTCGATAATATCTTGATCAAATAAGTGATGAACATACAGTATTTATAATCAGTACTGCCCAAAAATCTGGTAATTTACCGGAGATCAGAAAAATTCCGGAATGTTCCAAACTCATCAGTAGTTCTTCAGTTGTTATTCGTTATTTGCCAACTTTAGAAATAAAGACGAGATAGTTTCAGCTATAAAATCTATGCAACTTTATTCTAATACAGTGATGAGACGTGTAGAAGTAATGAGCAATGAATTTTTTTTAAAGTTAAGAACTGACTTAGATAACTGTGTTTATTTTTCACTTCAACTGGATGAATCAACAGATGTCGCTGACACTGCCCAGATGGCCGTGTTCGTCAGGGTGGCTTTTAGTGATTTCACGATTAAAGAAGATCTTTTGAAGTTCATTCCACTGAAAGGACACACTACTGGACATGAGTTGTTTTCTCATTTAAAAAATATTATTTC
>WOGP01006540.1:0-12320 GCA_015342065.1 Leptinotarsa undecemlineata | reverse complement strand
CTTTTTTTGTATCAAGATGGAGTAGTAGAAAGCCAAAAACTTTCTTTCCCAAAAATTAATCACTCCTAAAAAATATAACCCCTTCAATACAATTTTTATGTATTGATAGAGAAGTAGAAAGTCAAAAAGGTTTTTTCTTCAACAAACAATAACTTTATCATTTGAAACTCTACTTAGCGGGATACAAGAATAGCTATTTTCTATGAATTGAAAAAAAAAAGTTTTTGCATTGGAAACAGTTTCCAAACTGTAATTCGCTCGACAGAAAATTTTCATTTACGGCAGCGGCAATTCGTAGTTTTGAATCGTGAGGTACACCTCCCTGTCTGCTATAGAAAGCTTTCCGAAAGCGTCAATTAGTCCGGCCTCGTGTGCCGAATACTGACCGCCCGTATCCGGTGTAACGGAGAACAGACGCACAAAGCTCTAAACTGCGCTCCTTCCACCAATTAACCGTGTGTGTGTGCATGTCGGTTAATTATGCATCCGGTGGTAATACCGGCGCACATATAAAGTCTGGTTTACTAGTTTACCTTTAACGGTCGAGAAGGACCGGCCTAACCACCCGATTCCGCACTGCAGGGTCATTACTGGGTAATGGGGATGCATATTGTGAGGATTAAAAGTATGATCAATCTATCGGTTAATGACCGGGGTCAAATTCTGATTTTAGAGAGTTATATTCCGAGTATATTCGGAATTTAGGCAACAAAAGACCACAACTATACAAAAGAGAGTTAGTGAACCGCAGTAAACATAATTGTAATGTGGCATCACTCATCTCGAAGAAAGCTTTATTACGTAACCTTTATCAATAAAACAAGATTTTTGTGATACCTTGTTTGATAGGTTGTTCATTTCCTTATGAACACAACTTCTTTTTGACATCGGAATATCATTTCAACATTTTTATATTATTTTCAAGAACTTGCAATAGATAAATATAATATCAATAAAAATGTCATTCAGCACTCACTTCAGTTTCTACCAGAAAAAGAGAGAGAAAATAATTTCTATTAGGCTTTATCAAAGACGAAGTTTTTATTAATGAACTTATGATCTAATACTATATAGCCTGACAAGGTCTTATCAGTGGTGCTGTGCTGAAGCACTCAACTGTCCTGAAAGGAGAAATTCTGAAAATAAAGGTGATGACATCTTGCCCAACGAAGACGTAATCTATATCAAAAGTAAACGAGATCTATATTCATCAACTAAGCAGTATTATCTGTATCTGTAGATAAGGGAGGGCGAGTGTAAGCCCACAGCACTTAGAACACATGTGACTCATTGTACATCCTCCCGAAGAGTTGTCCTCCTAAGTCATCATCCATCCTGTCCTTTCCAGGAAGGTGGACAGGTCCCTTGGTGACATTTCCTTTATATCGGCAGGTGTAGGCCAAGACTCGCCGAACACACACTTTCGTATTGATGATAACTCCGGGCACTCGCATAGGACATACCTGACAGTCTCATCTTCCTGTTCACATATCCTGCATAGAGGTGTGTCCGCTAACCCTATATTATGGAGGTGTTTCCTTAATTAACAGTGGCCAGTCAGAAATCTTACTGTTAAGCGAAAGTTTTTCCTGGTCATCACCAGATATTTCTTCGGCGCCAGCTTCCCAGGGTCGCCCAGGGTGATTCTGGCAAGATTGCATCCATTTATTCCATCCCATCTCTTTAGGGATTGAGCATGGGAGTAACATTTAGCTAGTTCCGCAATTGTCGAAGTCGTTAGGCTGTAGGTGACACTGGGTTCTTAACTTCTTAGTCCAGCCGCTTTCTTGGTTAAAGAGTCGGCAATGCGATTACCTTTACTTTTGTCGTGCCCTTTAATCCACCTCAGGATAATGTTATTATCTACCGAGGCTTTGATTAAATCTTGGTGGCACTCTAGTACTACCCCTGAGGTAACACGTTTTCTGTTCAAGGCTAATAGGGCTTGTCTGCTGTCAGTGCAGATTGTTGTTTTTGCTAGAATCCTTTTCTGGTTATTTCTTTTGTGGCGATTGAGATATCAGCCAGTTCTGTTTGGACCACGCTAGTATTTTTTCCCATTCCCCACTTAATCTTTAGGCTTAGTGACCTGGAGTACACTCCACATCCTGAGCGTTCTTTGGTTTTTGAGCCTCTGTGTTCTGTTTCATTTGTATTTTGTAGGGTTTATTAAACACAAACCTGGGTTCAATTGCATCACTGGTTGCCTGCAGCAGAGGTTGAGCAGTAAACGCTTCTCGCCATTAGGCTCAGTTTCAATTGACCCATTCCTACTTCGAGGTTTACACCAGCCGTGCGCAATCGTAACATGGCCATTAATGCAACCTTCTTAACGTATAGGTCCAGAGGGTCAGACCCGTAATTAATTCCATTGCCGCGGTTGGTGTTGTTCTCATGGCTCCTGTGATGTTTAAATTAAGCAGTAGTAAGACAGGATTCAATCAATGAATAAATTCCTTGACTTTTTCTCGAATATGGTTAGCAAATAACCATTCTCTGCTAAAAGAGTCATTGAACAATTGCTGAATTAGGATTCCTATTCAATTACAATCCCCAGTGAGCATATATGAGCATTTCCCTTAAAAAGTATAAGGTGGTAGTAATACCGATGTTTACTAGTTTACCTTCAACCGTGAACTAGTATGACCACAAGATACCTGACAGGTCAATTTTGGGAAATGGGAATGCATATAATGTGGAATAAAAATATAGTCAAGCACTCAGGCACGGAGTTCAATTCCAATTTCAGAGAGTTATGGACAACAGAGAATCGGGATGTTGGCCACGCAAGACTAAAATTACACGAAAGAGGTAAAATCCTGTTGAGCATCAGCGAATCTAATTGTTACAAATTATTATCATTTGAAATTTTGATTAATGTGGTTGCGGTTGTTGACAACGCAATTCTATTTTTCGAAAGAACCAACTTGAGTGTTTGGCTCTACCTACGATAGTATGGTTGGCGTCGGTAATTCTGATTTCTGTCATAGTGCGGCAATCCCGCATGATCCTAAAATTTTAGTGTAGGAAGGGCAACATTCAACCAAGGGTTCCAATAATCATATTGTCAGAGGCCATGACAATACCGAAGGAAGCATGTTTTTTAGACTAGAGAGCTTCGCTTGTGTCATTTGCTGTGAAAATTTCGGCAACTGTACGTGATCATTGGTCTGACAATCATAACTAACCAACCCTAAGCCCCAAGGTATTACACAGATCCTTCTAGATGTTAATAGAATGGTTTACCTATGTGTAGAAACTTTTCCAAATGAGGATAATACTCAGATATTTAATTTTATTGAAACTTTACTTTCCTGGCTTCCTGTTATAGAGTTTTAATGGAGTTTACAGAACATCTGTTCCTTCTACACTCATTATGATTATTGTGCAACATTCTTAGGAGGACATTACAGGCTACCCTTCTCAGGGTGGCTCTTGCAAATTGACAAGGTTGTCTGCAAATACTTACAAAATATACGTCCCTTTTTACAAGAATATCAAGAAAACTATTCATCAGAAGTGACTACAGAAGAGGGTTTAGTACTTTGCCTAGAGGATAAACCCTGGAGACCTTGAACCAAATGATCCATGTATGTGAACTTCAAGAGTCATATCAACTGTTTTGTTTATGAGAATGGCGAAGAATCAGCCGATTATGGTCATTTCTATGCCGTTTTCAGCCAGAGCCGATCCAATATATTCAGTCAGAAACTCCTTCGATATCAAGAAACGTTACGACTACAAAGAGAACGCAGGACGATACTACGGAAGTGCAGAAGGGTAATATATTTTTATAATTTGTTTGTTAAAAATTCCAACTTTAAAACTAGAAATTTTGACTTTAAACTCGAAATTTCGAGAGTAAAGTCGAAATTTTGAGTTTTGAAGGAGAAATTTCCGAGAAACAAATGATAAGAATATGTGGCCCTTCTTTAGAGTATATTTTTCCTATAAATCTTATGACTTTGAAATACTGTAAACTATTTGTTTCAGTTTCAATTTTCCGGTGAATACTCGTATATGGTGCAAATTCATAATTATTATTTTCTACAGGAGAGTTACTACTTTCCCATGTATTTCCCCCAAATAGGTAAGTAGGTCCAAAGTGAGTTAGTACCTCCACTACAACCCGCAAGGATTTATTGTGGCTCACACCTATTTGAACTCGGTCAAACAAATCTAGATTTGAACGATGCCGATTAGTTTATTTAGTAAATGATCGAACAGACCAAATGAAGAGAGTGAAACTCATCCAAACTCCAAAAACCTAATTCGGTTCCCAGCGGGACAAACACAAAGGATGTGTGCTGCTATTTATCTCCTTTAAAACAGAGACAGTCCAAGGCTCTGCATATATCCAATAACAGAAAAACCCAATCTCAATGTGAAACAAGACGCAAAATGTATTCGCCATTATCGGTTCCTATCGTGAGTTTTCGAGGTGGTCCTACCCTGGACCGTCAATCCTGCTACCGCATGGATTCGGGCACGAAACCGTGTGTTTTGTGTGTCGTTTGCGAAGTGTATCGAGGGGGCGGTGGGATGGAGGCGGTTAGAGCGCTGAGCAGTCACGACACGCTCGCCGGAGTTACATCGGAGCGATATACACGGACCGACAGAGCGATAAGTGGTCCCGTATCACGTACATGCCTTGTTGAGCGCCCCGACGCCACCGCCGACAGTGCCGGATTACAAAGGTTTCGCGTGAAACGGGTAGGGGAGTGGCGATGAGGGTGACGCGGGGTAGCAACCGAAAAACAAAAAGAAAACCGCCCTAAACAACGTTTTTCCGTTTGAATATTCAAAACTTCTGATTTTTATCGTTCGTCGGTGGTGAATGTGACCGTGAGTCTCCACGGTAGTCTAGAAATTAACATAATTGAAAAAATCATTATATGGTTAAATAAAAAAATGTGGCATTTACCTAAAAGTTTCCAAATCAAACCGCCAATTTTTAGAAATCATTGTCAGAGAAACGAGAAGTCGAGGAGTATATATTATTCAACGGGAAAATAATTTGCATTTTTCGCAAATAGAATACTATACTTTCTCTGTCACTCAACAGGAATATTTTAAAATAACATTCATCTCTGAAAGATATCCCGGATGAGAGAAATTCTTTTGAATTCCATAACAAAAAGGAACCTAAGAAAGCTATTTTCTTAATTCGATTTCAAATAGTTTGAATAATGAGTGGTTAAAAAATTAAAATACTATCGTTAATGAGACTTAAACTCAGAACCACTCAAGTCCAGCGTCATAACAACATAAAATTATTAAATTTTCTAATAACTCCCATTTTACTATCAAATGACGAAATATAAAAAATGTTTTTTGCCACATTACCCATTTCTGGTGGGATACACTCGTTTTATTTTCCAATTCCATGTTTTTCGTTCTACTAGACCTATATATTTCAGAAAGAAAACTTACGATTGAAAATAATAATTGAGACACAACTGTAAAGTTATGATCTGTGATTGGCTAGAAGGTTGTGAGTTTGACTCTGGTCAACTGTGATTGGATTGGAGGTGTGACTAATGGAGCATTTTCCCTACTTACCTAACAAAAAGCGAACACATAATTGATGCTTTTTTCAATAGTCATATCAAAACTGTGTTTACGTAATGCAACATATAATGTGAATTCAGCATGACGATGAGAATAACGATCTCTTTCAGAAATTAAACTTCAACTGTTCAAATTGAGACGAACACCAAAATGTAGAAAATGAAAATAAGTGAATGAAGAATAAAGACAAACTATCAAAAGGTATTATTCTATAGTCATAGATAAGTCGGTAACTAAATATCAATATCTTGAATAAATACAAATATTGAATAAGTACAGCAACTTCTGGTCAACTACGTCTGGTCAGTATTTTCCGAATCAAAAATGCATCTTCCAAACAACCAATGCATGGACATCTGGTACTTGCTCTATAATGTCGCGATTTGATAAATACCTTTTACAGGTTTTGATTTTTAATCGAATTCAAAACATTAACAAAATATTTATTCATTATAGACATTACTTTAGACATTACATATGGGTGTCCATTTTAACCCCCAACAAACTTATCGAAATAGAAATCGGAATTGTTTGAACTGACATCATTATATCCGGTTCGGAGACATTTATCTTCTTGGAGAAATCCGATGCCTAGGTTTTTGTGGCATTGAATTGAACCTCGTTATTTTTACCCCAATTCGAAATCACTTCTAGATCCTCATTGAGATATTCAACCTCCTGCTGCCGGTGAAGATGTACCTCCGTAGCCGATGTTCTGGAATCCAAATGGAATGACGACACAAGTGTGCTGTCGTCAGCAGAGAAATATATAAGATTCTTGGTTTTTTCCAATAAGTCGTTCATATACAATAAAAAGAGGGTTGGAGACAATATGGATCCCTGGGGAATACCAGCGTTGATGGTGAAAGTATTTGAGAGATATCCATCGACGGCCACTTGCAGGAAACGTTCTTCCAGGAAGCTGAAGAGCCATACACAAAAATGATCGGACAAGCCATAGCATCGAAGTTTGGCCAGCAAACCACACACGGTCAAAGGCCTTAGAAATATCAAGCGCAACAGCTCTTGATTCTCCATGTTTCTCGATTGCATTATTTCAAATATGGGTGACGATAGAAGATCGCCTGTTGATCTTTGTTTCCTAAAGCCATATTGATAATCGCTCAAGATGTTGAAGCCTTCCAAATATTTGAGGATTTGGTGTTGTTCCAAAGCCCTTGAAATCGTCTTTACTATAGTTCTTGAATTTTGAAATACTACCTTCCTAATAGGTTTATAAAAAATAACAGTTGAAAATGGGAATTGTTTAGGTAGTCAATTGGTTCATCACATGTTTGAGCTGTTAATTGAATGTGCCAATATAATAATGAAGATTTTGAACGAAACGTTCTCGCATATCAAGTACAAAATATTTCCCGAGTCATAAGATGGCACTCATCAACAATTTTCGTAAGCAAATCTTCAAATACACTGATCGTGTTATCACTTTTCGTGATTTCACTTTTTAAGTAATCATGCGAAAAGAAATCCGGTGCTGAACAATTTGGTGGCCATAGAGGACAGTTATATTATTTCAGATCAATACTTTCTAAGGCCTTGGATTGGAATAAGACGCAGCACTGAATGGTCTCCAGTTTTTATCAGTTTTATCAGGTTTGCCACCCGTTGACTGTTTTGCCTTAATACTTGAAAAGTGACATTTGCATACAAAACTAATTGACGAATGCCTTCGAATGACGAGAATAAAACGACTACTTACTCGATCTCATTTCACTTGAAAATTCAGGGTTTTAACTAAGATGGAAGTAGCGGAGACCCTTCAATGAAAAACCGACCAATCGTAATGTTTTCTCAAAATGTTGTTGTCATTGATAACGGCTCTTTTATTTTCGTTTCTCCACTTTCTATATAACTTTAGCTCACCATAAGTGAATTGTAGAGGAAATTTTCAAACCTCCCCTATGTAGGAATGCCGGAATATACTGGATTGACATTTTGAACCTAAATGATAATACCAACTGATATATACTTGACAGGGATTCAAGTATATTGTTAGACAATTTGAAAACGAAGAAGTAAATACGGTTTTAGTACGCATTTTTACAATTTGTACATATAATTTGGAATTTGAATTATGTTTAAAGGGAAAATATTACAAAAATTCCATAGATATTTCAATTTTTCCAAAACAAATACGACAGCTAAAACATTACACTACAAATCCTAATGACTCTTCCCATAATTTGAACATTTATATATTATACTTTGAATGAAAATTTATTGTTTCCTTTTTTTCAGAATTGGGACAAATCAGATCAATTCTTGATAATAATTATAGTATTCCCGAAATATTTAAAATCAAAAATACCAAAAAACCTTTTTTCCACATGACGGTATATTGAATCGTTTTATTACAGGAGCTTGAAAAAAGCCAATTACCTGAAGCACTCAAAATAAGTACCACCTGCCTAATTGTATATTTTTATATCTACTGTATTCATACATTTAGCAATGATGTTCATGAACATTAAATTTTTTCCTCCAATGAAAAGTCTCTACATTTTGAAATACTGTATTGGTGCACTTGCCTTTAATTTTTAAAAAGATTTGCCTTCGTTTACCAAAATATCAATTGGTTATATCTCTGAAAATACTCGAAATAATCAAAACTCACCTTGAATGGGGCATTGGGCACATAGAGCGGCGGGTCCTTGGCGCTGCCGAATAATTTATCATTCAAAGGAGGGATTCCCTCGTCCGAGTCACAAACACTGTACCGCCCGACGATCCCGTCCGCCGGTTTGGGGTCGTACCCCGCGGGCTGCCCCACACAAAACCCCTTCGCCTTCACCCAAAACCGAAACTTGCTGTTATCGGCGCTGACGATCTCCTCCCCTCGAAGGGTGCGCAAAATTCTCGCGTATTTTTTCAAAGTGATCGTCTTCGTTTTTGCCAGGTCGCCGTAGGTTTGGATCACCCATGGCTGGTATGTAGCCAGCATGTCGTCTTTGTTCTCGGCTCCGGATCTCTGCGGTTTTTCATTGTTGTTTTGCTCGGATTTCGGCGGTTTGGCGGCCGGCTTCTTTTTTGTTGCCTTCTTGGGAGGTTTTGGAATCGATTTGTGGTGTTCCTCCATGTCCTGACTCGCTAATTTCGACGCCATGTTGAATCAATTTCTCATTTCAAGGAAACGAGTTCAATGTGACACGGTTTTTTTTTCAGTTACACTCACGCACAGGTTGACCGAGTTCGTGCAATTTTTTCCTTGCCAATTAGCAGAGAATTGTCCACAAGTCACCTGCAAAAAATAATTGTTTGAGTTTTTGGGTTATTATGCGGAAAATTACTGTTGGCGTTCCGAAGCTCTTATAATTTCAGTGATAATCACCACTTATAAAAATAATTAGAAGTGGACTGCTCATACCTATTGAAGCGTTATTAGGTAATGCCCGTTTAAAAACTACTTATATTCAATTTTAGCAGTATATTTGTTCGTCCACTTTCAATGAAATATCATATTTCGTTGAAAGGTCCTTAAGTAATACTTTTTGTGATTCCAGGAATCGAATAATTGAACGTTGCCGTCTATGAACATTGCAGTAGGATAATTTTTTGCCAGACCTTAATTTTTTCATGAAAATCAACCCGTAAATAATCCGAGAAAATCTAACCAGGGCGTTTTAAATCAAAAGGCAATGTGAAGTGAAAACCCTTTTCCTACACCAGAACAAAAATACTGTCTCCCGACGTGCGTTTCGTTAACCAAGTTAGCATCATTAGGAGATGACTGAGACGTAATAGAAAGTTTAATATGGCAATTTTACGTACGAGGTGGCAAGTTTTACTGATAAAAAAATGATAGCCAAAATCTGAATCTTTCTTAGTTTCTAACACTACAAATTCTTCATGAAACAGTTCTGAGAGGTATCATGTAAATGAGAAAGACTACCACATTTCATTGTTCAACTATACAGTAGGCGATTTCACAATGACTTTTAATGAATATTAAATTGAAGAAAGGATGGTTGGGTGACAGGTTCAATTTTTCTTTAAAAAAACAACTGTTCTCTTGCCGACGTTTCGAATTTAATTAAATTCGTCTTCAGGGTTCTCTAACAATGAACAGAATCCTGAAGAATAATTTAATTGAATTCGAAACGTCGGCAAGAAAACAATGAATAGTTCACTGATTTATTATCGTTTTACTTACAAACAGATACAAATTCGCCATTAAATTTTTAAAAGTTTACTGATTCGAATTATTTAGTGTTTCAATTGGAAAATTAAGCTCTTGAAGAAACAAATATTGAAATATGTTTGTTAAATTTACTATAACAAGAGCATTTTTTCCTGAAAACATAAAAAACTTGATAAATAAGTTGAAATTTCGAGAAAATGTAGTTGAGATTTCGAGGAAAAAAGTCGAGATAAAAAATATATTGTCCATTCCTTCTAAATTGACCCAATAGGATTTTTTTTTCTTAATTACTTTTACCTCGTTTTCACGAAAGGTGAAAGCTAGCTGCGTGGAGCTACCCGCTGAAAACAAATATACAATTAGTTAGGACGGTGAATCCAATTGCTAGTCTCTGTGATTGTCAGTAGGTAGGTATACAGATTCCCATGTCATCCAGTTATTATAAAAAAATAATTGGCTTATCAAGTTTTCATCAATATCAAAATTTCTTCACTATTTTCCCATCGCGCATATGAAATATCAAGTACACATTGTATCGATCAAATTAATCGAGGAATCGATGAAAATGTTACGTTGATAATTCATGAAGCAGGTTTCCAATAGATGGTCAATTAGTCAGTATATGAGTTTAATTCATTCAGGACACGACGGATTGTTTTGATTAAATTGGCGATGTTTGGAAATACATGATGGAATGTGGTTTCATTGGAAGTTAGTCAGTGATTACTGCAACTGTTTTTTTGAATTCAGGTGATACCAAAAATATATAAAAGTGAATTGTGTAGCAGATGATTATGAGGTGGATAGAAAACTTACTAATTCACTGAATTATGTATTCAATAATTTTTCCAATAGGTAAATTCCCCGCCCATATTAATATCTCATCTCATTTGCAGTTTCTTTTACAGTTTTTTTAAGTATCTCAAATACCTTTCTAACTTTATCTGTTGCGAAAATTTTTAAATGAAAAAAAGAGGTAACCATATTTTGAATTCGACAACTGCTTGGTTTAAAACTTGAATTTGGTTGAAAGAAATCCTTTTGCGCCACTTTCAATTTTGTGGTTTTGCTTTACCGGTTACGTCATTAGTTCCAAGTTCCTCACTTGAACCTTTCAACATGTCTGATGCTCAAAGTTGGCCAAAAAATGGTAAAACCTAACTTAATATGATTTTTGAAGCTTATGATTCAAACTACTCGAGATACGAGATGAATTAAAGTTGTTTTTGGGCTCTGGTTCCATCTTAATCCTTTGCAGTGAAAGTTGCAGTAAAAGACGCCTCGAGTATCTTCTGATGTTGATTCCATACACGGCGTCTTCGTAAGGGGAGAAATCATCTTCACTTTCTCAAGCCATTCGTATAAGGACCCCAATGTCCTATAAGGACACCAATGCCCTAATAGGACATTGGTGGTGGTTCAGTCTAGCACCACTGATGAAACCTTGTCGGGTCTAAACAGCGCTGTCTGGTGTTTACAGTTATTTCAGTAACTGTTTTTTAGGTATAACCGAATGTGTAACCTAGATCAAATGCAGAAATGTGTTTTGTAATTTCGCCACCACGGCGCTGGCAACCATTTTTGAATTTCCAATTAACTATTTTGTAAATTTAAATTACATTGTGAACTTCTAATTGTAAACCTTGTGTTGCCTTCAACATAAATTACTCAGCTCTTAAGCTTCTTGGGAATTTGAAAATCTCATTTTGGAGTACAATTATGTCAAATTCATTCTCAATGCAATTCCTGAGAACGCACGTCACATTTTCTAATTGACTACTACTATTTTTCTCTATTCACATTTGAATAGAACAGTTCTTCAAAAATATTGTTTGAAATCACTTCTGTAATCACAAAACTAGTATAAATAAAGAACTTTGGAAAGTAGGTACCATAACAAGTATAAAAAAAAGTTAGTGAGTACGGTGTGACTCGAACCAACTTTCTGTTCACAAAGATAAAAAAATATGCGAAGGAAGCCTGCTTCATTCGACGGGAATGTCAAGAAAGTCTGTATCTGAGTATGGTAATTTTACTTATGGAGTGGAAAAATAATCTTAATAATTCGGAAGATATAGAATGTGGTGCAATAGCCCATTTTAATAGCATTTTCAAGAAAGAACACCCAAAATGAAGAAAAGAGTGAACATTTTTGTGTGAAAACGATTTTAAAATACATCAAAAAAACCAGACGAAAGTGATATTCTTAGTCAATTCCTTATTATTTGAGGTGAATGTAGGAATACTTATTACCTATACTTCCAGAAAAGTTTCATCACTGCGTGTAAAAAGCATCTTGAAAACATTTTTTTGTTAACTCAGAAAGTCAGCCTCCAGCATGAAATATATTAAATGTTATATGATAAATTATGGTAACACAAATCAAGTAGCATTGTTGCCAGATGATGGTTAATTGAATTTCAAAATTCAAATGGTTTTTCGATAGCTGCGTTTTTGCTACAATTCCCTAACCAGGCGAACAAATCGACGCAATCTTTGGAATAGTGGTGAGGAAATCAAAATCGAAAATTATTTGCCGGTATGCTTGTCACAATTGTTTATACTGTCAATATTATTTTGGTGTTTCTTT
>WOGP01006537.1:0-12322 GCA_015342065.1 Leptinotarsa undecemlineata | reverse complement strand
TTTGCAATAATAGCAGCGACCTAGATGTAGCCTCGAGTCCGAAGCAAACGAGTAAGACACAGATACTATCACTCTTGAGACAATTGAAAGACAAGAGTGATTGAATATTCACTAATGATGAAAACTTCAAGGAGCAGTTATTTTCCGGAAATTTCAACGATGCTGAAGTTCAACAAGAATTCGACGATATGGAGTTTTATATAGCTGAATAATCAAATAAAAATATGAATGCGAAATCCGATTGGCAGATAACTAAACGCAAGCAGATTGTGGAACCAGTTCATAGATTTCTTATGGTGAAGAAATCAATCAAAAATTCCGATTGCCAAAGTTAGAGCTGACCAAATTCGACGGAAATGTGAAAAGCTGGATCGGGTTCTGCGGACAGTTTAAAAAGATAGACCAGGATGAAGACATCGATTCAGAAGAAAAGTTTCAGTATTTGGTGAAGGCAATGGAACAGGGATCACCAGCACGAGAACTTGTGGAAAGTTTTCCTCCATCCGGTGCAAACTACAAAAAAGCAGTTGACCAGTTGAAAGTACGTTTCGCTAGAGACGAATTTCTGATTGAGGTTTATGTGAGTTGCTGAACCTAGTTCTTCAACAGGTAAACAAAAATAAGTCAGGTATGTCATCTTTATACGATATATTGGAAACTCGGTTACGAGCGTTAGAGTTATTAGGTGTGACAACTGGAAAGTATGGTGTAATACTTTTTCCTCAGTTCGGACTTCCATCGTCTAATAAAATATAAATTGATTTGAAGTCCCTGAAAAAAATAAAAAGATTAATCTGAAATAACAATTTTACTAAACACAAAAAAAACTGAAATTACAAGGAAATAACATACAAGCTACAAACGAAAAATAAAAAAATTACATTATTATTAAAAGCTGAAAATTGAAAATATTATTAACAGAAATGAAAAATAAAAATAAAGATAAAAAAAAAACTCCAAACCAAGTTACCTCACTGTAGCTTGTATGTAGCTTGTATGTCATTTCCTTGTGATTTCAGTTTTTTTGTGTTTAGTAAAATTGTTATTTTCGTTTAAACTTTTTATTTTTTTCAGAAATTTAAAATCAATTTATATTTTATTAGACATTGGAAGTCCGAACTGATGTAATACACCACGAAACATTGTCAACCACCTTCAAACAAATACTTTTCCCATTGGTTGAGTGAGTCACTCAAGATTTGGGAAAGACATCGTAGTTCGAAGGTGAAAATACATAGTAAAAATGAAAAAGACATTTTTGCTTCTGATAAATATCTTACAATGGTGTTAGATTTCTTGAAAACCGAGGTGAAATCAGAAGAAAAAATAAATTTGGCAAAACATGATAGTAAGTGAAAACATTTACTGCAAGGTGAGTCTCAACTCAATTTTGCTGCAGCATTGTATACAGGTAATACAACAGATTCCTTCAAAGGTAAGAAACCAAACTGTATATTTTGTAATAATAGTACTCATGCAAGTCAAGGTTGTTTTGTTGCACAAAACTTTCTTTGGAAGAGAGAAAAGAAAAAGTTGTGGAAAAGAAAGGTTGTCTTTCTTGTTTGAGAACCAATCATATCAGCAAAAATTGCAAAGCGTTTGTAAGATGTTTAATGTGCGCACGAAAACATTTTCCAATAATGTGCTGTGATTTAGATTCGAAAAAGGTTCAACCAGATGAAAATTCAAAACAAAAATTGGAAAATGTTTTGACAAGCTAACACACTCTTACAAACTGTCATTGTCAAAGTGACAAATAATTATAAACATAAACTTGTAAGGGTTTTGCTGGACTCTAGTTCTCAAAGATCATATATTTCATCGAAATGTGTAAAAGATTTGAATTTTAAGCCATTACGAAAGGAAAATATTATACAAAGTGATTTTGGTGGTTTTCAATCATCTCCTGATCTCCATAATATATACGATATCGCAATAAGTGACATTGAAAATGACTTCTCTTGCAAATTATCATTATTGGAACGAAAAAAGATACGTAATTACATACCTAGATTGCGAGATTTAGCTGTTATAGACTAAGTATTTGAAGAATAAAAACAATATTTTATGTGATATTGGTATTAATAATCCCCCACAAGAAATTCAATTGTTGCTAGGGGCAGATATTTTTGAAAATTCAATTATAGGGCATATTGAAATTCAATTATAATATTTCAAAGAAATGGTTTTCCAGATATCAAGTAAATCTTCCTTGGAAAGAAGGTCATCCAAAACTTTCTAACAATAAAGAAATAGCTGAAGCAACATTATTGTCTTCTACAAAAAAATTTATTAGTTTAGAGAAATTTGAAGATAATAGTAAGGTTTTTGCAGAATGGGAATCATTAGGTATTATAGAAGAAGTTACGTGAGATTCAATTGATAGGCCAAGTCACTATTTACCTCATCGTGCCGTTATTAAAGAAAATAGTATTACTTCTAAAATTAGGCCGGTATTTGACGCATCAACAAAGGATAATAACGGAAATTCACTAAATACATGTTTAGAAAAAGGTCCCAATCTATTAGAAAAACCTCTCAGCACTTCTATGTTTATTTCGGATATATCTACCAGTGAAACTCCGAGTTTCGATATCATATACAGACATTATTCAGTGAAACGACATAGACACCTGCAGAAGATAAAAGATGGAGTCCGAAGCCGACTCAGAAAGGAGTATTTAGCGGAACTAGTACATACTGGTCAAAGGAAAATAGGTACCTACTTTGAAAATTGGAGATGTTGTTCTTGTCAGCAGCGACAATGTAAAGCGAATAAACTGGCCTATAGAAAAACATTGGAAATTTATTCTGGAAAAGATGACGTACCCAGAGTAGCGAAAATAAAAGTGAACAGTGTGGAACTTATTCGACCGATTCAGTGTTAACATTCTTCAGAAGTTACGACAAAAGAGCACAGTAAGAATTTTCTTCAAATTGAAAAGAAAACGAATGAAGTCATAGGTAAAACTGATGAGGACTACATAACAGATGAGCAAGACATCAAAGAGAAAACTGAAGAGATAGTCACAAGAAGGGGGCGAAAAGTCAGACCCCCGCATCGTTATGGTTTCGAGTGAAATTTATAATGTTATTTTGAAATTTCTCTTCAGTTTTTTATTTCAATTTCAAAATGGGGAAAAATGTTAGATTTAGAATGTATGTTTTCATCATTCCCTTTTATATAGATTTTCTATTTAGTTTATGTGATGTCTGATGATATTTTTAGTTGAATCAAGTTTGTTAGGAAAAAGATTTTGATTATAGTTTTCAAATGAATAGAATTTAAATACGCCAGTAGGACTTTATTTGATGCCTCTGAATCTTTCCGTTGGAGAGAATCTTTTCAAATGAATTACTGAAATGCGGGGAAACTCATAGTTTGATAGGGACTTTATACATTTTCTTGTTTCCTTGCACCTCGAACACGTTGGTTTTTCATCTATATCCAGAGTTTCCTCTCTTTTGAAGGAATATAAGCAATATGACAAATCCCAGAAAGTATCGAAGGTTACTGATGAGTATCCACAGTGTGTGCACTTCATAGTAGATTTTAATTGACCAACGAAATTGTCTTCAATCTTTGAGTTGTTCATATTCAATTGTGCTGTATTATTAGAACACTCACTGTTTTCGAAATGAAGTTCAATTCTTGCAGTTGAATGAATCATTGTTTTATTGATAGTTATGGTCGACATACTATGTGACACTAAATAAAATGTAAATTATCTATCGCTTCTACTCTCAACTGGAGAAGTAAACCTGCATTCATATTTTTGTTGCAAGCATCGAATTCCAAGCAATGAATTCTGAACAAATAAATCAACTCTTGATATAAATAGCGCCATATTTTTACCAGACCAGAATAAAAATACTGTATGCCGACGCCCGTTTTGCTTATCAAGTTAGCAATGAATTTTTTTTATTTATTTAAAATCATCCGCATCAAACTGATGGTTATTAGCGGAGAAGTGTATTTATTACAAATCATTAGGTAGTATTTACAATTTTATAATAAGTAAATAATATTTTTCACTTGATGTCGTCCTAGAGCTTCTTTCAAATCTTGAGGTATATTGTAATTGTCTCTTTCTATTTGGAACATCGGACATTCCTTTATGACGTGTTTTACTGTTAGTGGCATTTCAAAAATTTGACACTGTGGTTCCTCTCCTCGAGATATCAGGTATTCATGGGTAAGCCTTGTATGTCCTATTTTGAGTCGAGTCATGATTACTTGTTCTCTTCTCGGTAGATTTCCATTATCCCACAGTCCTACCGCTGTTTTGATTTCTTTAAGTATTTTGTGTATTTTGCCATTTCCTGTTCCAGGCATTTGTTCCTTAGGCTTTTTTTTTGTATATGATGTCAAATCTGTGTAGGAAGTGAGCTGTGAGGCTTTCTGGTTCGGATTTATTATTGCCTCACGTGCGCTTCGGTCGGCTTGTTTCGTTGCCTGATAAATTTTTCTTTTTCAACAGGTTTGGTACCTAATAATGCTAAAATTGCCAAAGTAAAACCATTATTTAAAGCAGGTAAAAAAGACCAAATAACGAATTATAGACCAATTTCAGTTTTACCAGTTTTATCTAAGATTATTGAAAAATCAGTAGATTCTAGATGGGCATTACGGATTTCGAAAATATTGTGACCCAGAGTCGGCAGTATTAGATGTCATAACCCAATTACAGCTAGATTTATATTCAAACAAAAAATTTGGAGTTCTTTCATTAGACCTGAAGAAAGCATTCGATACTGTGGACCATGAAATTATTCTGAAAATAATGCATGATATAGTTATCAGAGGTTTAGTTTATAATTGGTTTCAAAATTATTTAATGAATAGAAAGCAATATGTCTATATTGGTGACATAATCAATTACAAAAAATATGTGGGGAACCGCAAGGATCAATACTTGGATCAATTTTGTTTCTTATATATTTCAATTCTTTGGCTATAGTAAATTTATTTGGTAAGTTACAAATGTTTGCTGATGGCACCACAATTTTATTTACAATGGAAATAGTGTATAAGAAATCAAAATTAATATTTTAAAAGACCTTGATCAAATATCTTTATGGCTTCAATGCTATAAAATGACACTGAATTTTCAAAAATCTTCATACATGTTCATATCAAAAAGGTCTATATCAATTGATTCAAAAGATTCAATTAAATTCAATAATGAAAATATTAAATACTTTCCTAATGCCAAATTTCTTGATCTTTTCTTCTACATGAAAATGTATAATGGAAAAAACACATTGAAACAATAAGAAAAAAATAGTTCCCATAATTGGAATTTTGTTCAAAATAAGAATTTTTGTACCCCTTATATTGATTTATTTTTCATTAGTATATTCCAAAATTCAATATCTTATATCAGTATGGGATATGGCAGCAAATTCCTTATTGAAAACAGTTAAAAAATTTCAGAACAAAATTATGAGGTGTATGTACAAGTTAAACAGATTTTAAACAGATTTTTAAACTACAGTCAACTTGTATTAACTAAAAAACTAATAGATTTGTCATCCTTACATAAATTCAAATTATGTACCTTCATTCATTTAGCTAAAAATAAGCTCAAACATTCAAATTTGACTTTCAATATCAATGGTGACCAACACAAGCATTTGACAAAACTTTCAGGCAATCTGAAATTAATGAAAATAAAAACAAATATTGGGCAAAATTCGATTTATTATAAAGGTATCAATCGAATTTCACAATGAGCTACCGAATGATTATAAACAAAAATTCCCGGTTAATTTGAAAAAATATTTATTGTTTGTATAGATATATTATCTGTTGAGTACATTTACGTTCATGTTGATAATGATGTATATGTGTGTATATGTATGTATATTAATATTTTTTTTCAGTTCTCCGTTTATCTTTTTTTGTGTGCTCTGTTCGTACTTAGTTATGCTTATAGTTATTTTTATCCTAATATAAACATTGTACGCTTCTTTGGAAAAATAAATTGTTATTATTATTAATGCAAAAGTTGAAATTTTCATTTTATGGTTATAAATGTAAATCATATAACGGTGTTTTGAATGCATCATCACTCTCGAATTATTCCATCTAAGGCGTAAAGATGAAATTACAAACTGACCCAAATGCATAGCAAATTCTGAGGCGGTAAGGCTGCAAATAGGGTCATGGTTTAACATCCGTCTAATATTATTGTTAACCTACCGAGAGAAAATAATTGAAGGATCAAGACACATCACGTATTGAAAATAAACATGCGCGGCCAACAAGTTAAGCATACATATAATTGCGTTATTGTTACGCTCATTAGCAATGGTCTAATTACTGTTATTGACTTGGATCTCAAGCTAGATATTTATATTTTTCTCTTATACCATCTGATATGTACGTAATAAATTTAATTTTTTGAAAAGTAAAATGTGAAACTTATGTGTATATTTTTCGCCATCATTTGTACATAAAATATAACGTCGTCGAGAACAGTTCAATAATTTCTGAAATCCTTTCATTTTCAGCCCTTATATCAAACCTTGCATCCCCAAATGCAGAGGCGGATTTAGATATTTTTCGTCTATAAACTGATTGGGCATTGCCGTCCCCTTCATCCTCTGGTCCACATGGATAGTGCCATTAACAAATAAACGACAAAACGCACGGGAAAGCGCCAGTGAGGTCCTCCATTTGTTGGAAATTATTCTAAGACAAATCCTGACTCTTTTCGACCTAACTGGTTTTTTCCCGGTTAACCCTCAGCTCCTTTCCCCTATCTATTTGTTTCCTTGTTGACAAAGTTATTCGTGTTAAAGTCATTCGTGTCTCAAGTTTTTCAACTACGCATACAATCAGTTTTTAACAAAAATGTTCATTCTGTTATTTGTTACCCAATTTATGTCTTTTTGTTATTATCACCATTTGAAATACCATGACTCTGGCCAGGGTCGTAGCGAAAAGAAATACCAGGGGGGAGGGAATCCAAATTTTTCCAAGCCCACCTGCAAAATTTCCTAACTTTCGAAAAAATGAAAGCTGAGGGATTAGTTTCTATTAAAATATATCAAGTTTCTTAGTTAGCTTAGCAAAGATTGGCTGAATGCCTATGCCTGTTAGGGTATGTACAAACAAAAATAAATTTTGGTAATTATAAAAATAATAATGGGAATTGTTCTACTTTGGACCATGGTCCTTGGTCTTCCACCATGTATAGGAATATTCCATACAAATGAAAGGAAACAACAATTAAGTAATATTGTGCTTATTGTTTTTTACTATTTTTTTTCTATTTTCACAGCCCGAAATTTCCAAACTTTTCCAAGCCGAAAAAACAGCGAAAAGTTGGGAATTTTGTAAAATTGCCACTTCAAAATTTGTGGATTGTTCAGGACTGTTCTCTTACTTGGGAGAAATAAAACTTTTTTGAAGTTTTCAAACAACTCAGAATTTCAAAGTATGAGATCTCCAAATTATGCATGTTGGGAAATCCCAACCTTCTCCCGGTTCTTTCCCTTTTCTTATTACCTCTCCTTTCTTTTCTCTCATTTTTATATTTTAAATTTTTATTCATTTTTTATAACTACTATTTTTTTCTATCTTCACGGCTCAAAATTTCCCAAGTCGAAAAAGCAGGGGGGACGGCTCCCCCCATCCCCATCGTGGCGACGGCCCTGATTCTGGCGCATAAATCTGGCTGAATTTGACCGGTGGCATGGGTTATGTTGACTTTGAGGACCGCTGTGGTATGTGGTTCATTGACATACACCTGCGACTTAGGACAACCCCCCAAGAAAGAGTCTAACGGTGTCAAATCACACGATTTCAGTGGCCACTTCGCATCACCTCCACGTGAGGTGAGTCGTCAAATCGCTCGTGCAGAGTATTCAACGTGGTATGAGTTGTGTGGCACTTAGCGCCGTCCTGTTTAAATCACATGTCCTTGGTGTCTAGATTATTCAGGTCAGGCCAAAAGAAGTTTGTAATCATCGACCTATACTGCTTGCTGTTGACAGCAAACCTGGCCTGGCCAACATTCTTCTCAAAGAAATATGTACTGATGACGCCGCCTCAAAATCCATACCAAACAGTGACTTTTTTGGAATACATTGGACGCTTTCGGATCTCATGTGCGTTGGTATCGACCCAAATTTGGCAATTTAGTTTGTTCACGTACCCATTTACTCAGATTGGGCCTCATCGCTGAATATGATTTTTCGATGAACATTAGGGGTAGTTGCTAACTGTTTCAGAACCCTTTCAGCGAGCACACGTCGTTGTCTATGTTGTACAGGTGCAGGTCCAAGTCACGACGCAAAATTCGCCAGGTGGTGGTCTGCAAAAGGCCGAGTTTATGTGAGTGACGCAAAATCGATTGCCTCGGATTCTCCTGCACACTCTCACAGACAGCGGCAATGTTTTCGGCAGATCTTGCGTTTCGTCGACGTACGAGTGTTGGCCGATCGTTCACTGAACCATCAGTGGACTCAAATTTATCCACCACATTGCGAATATTTCTCTCGGTAGGACGATTATGGTGACCGTAAAATGAGCGAAGAGCATGGTATGTTGACTGAATAGAACACCTATTTTAATGAAACAATTTTTTTTATTTGCACGTGTTGATTATTATATCTGTCCATGGTGATTTGGCAAAACATACTGAAATAATGATAACTAATTTAACAGATGTAGCTTCAACAAGAAAAACAAACTGAATAATGTAGCTTCAACAAGATGGTTGGTCGTTATCAATTGTCAAAGTTCGGAAGTCCCTGTTGGAAGACCCGTTTTAACAATATTCAGGTGAACATTTCTAGGGCCTATTGTATGTATACTCGTACATTATCTACATTCTTGGTTAATTATCTTTTGATGCCTAGGACTGCCACATTTCGTTTATCCGTTTCAGAACAGAAAATTACCTTCTAGTAGCAAGGATAACCTCTATGTAGTGTCTTTGTAGGGATACATACCCTAGAGATTGTTTCAAGCAAACTTCATCAAGTACAAAATGGTTGTTGGTTGTTCCATTTCATCAAATCGGTTTCAAAATTTTAAAATATGTAATTCCTCATTGGAAAAGTAATCTATCCTTTCAAGATCTTTGTTATAAAAATTGCATAGGGCCCTCCTGTTATCATTTATATTTTTCAAGGCGCAAGAATACTTTTGAGTAGAAAAATAAACCCCGAATTTACCTCATACATTTTCCATTTTTTTGCAATATTGAAAAAATATTTACTTTATGATCGTTGGGTTGATCAATTACAACTAAGATTATTAGATGATGAAACGCCACCACCACCACGAGAGATTTGAATACTAGGCCGGTGGTAGGCAGTTTTTTTATAATGCTTGAATTGTTGATTGGTTTTTACCCTAACTTAAGTAAAATTATTAGTCTTTGAGTAGGTAGAACGTCATTTGATTCAAATTGTTATGCTATATAAAGCACTATTAATGTGGAATTTAATCAGTGTGAGCACGCCTGGAAACTATTGTATAGCGAAACATGTGTTGCGATTTTGTGAACTGTTTAGTGAAAATCTCACAATGAAGTGTTACTTGAATACTTCATGAATTTTCATCAGGTATCGGCCAATTCCATCACATATGCAAAGAATAGCTTTAGAAAGGAAAAATAATCCAGGCTAGAATTTTAAAAATCATCAAGTTTCTTATGTAAATCTTCAAATAAGGACGAATAAACTACTGATAAATTCATAATCAAGGTTTTCGCAAAAAACGAACTCTTCGTTTTTTGTATCTGAATTGTTTATACATTTCAAAATAGTAGTTGAGATGGATTTCCACCAAATGGACAAAACCACAACAAAACATCATCCGTGTCGATTTCGACAAAACAAAAACTTGAGTTGTCAAAATAAGAAACATTTTGAAGACTTTGTATCACGAGCGATTGTTTTTGTCAATAACGAAATATCCCGTCGGCAGGCGAAAAGATCAAAAGGTTCCGGGGTTTTGTCTCTGTTTTTGTAAAAGGAGCTTGCCCTGTGGTCGGCGACAACAACACTCAACTATTCAGTTTACTATTTTGTTTCAATGTGTGACAACATTTGCCACAATTTTATCCGTTCCATAATCTATTCGTCTTATTCATCTTCTAATCTAGTGTGTTGTTTTTTGCTTTCACTCTTTTCGCTCAGAAAATTCGATAATAAAAAAAACGCAGGCGATTATGAAAACATCGTCTAGAGAGCATGATGAGAAATGTAGTGGAAACGACAGAAAACATTCCACAACAAAAAACATGCCTCAGACAAGTTTTTGTATGCTTGGTGGAATTCGAGTTTCGAGTTTGTTTTTGAAACTAAAACAAGTGTTTTGATTTTGTTTTTGAAAACGAAACTAGTCGCAAACAAGTCCGTTTGGTGGAAATCTACCTTTAGCGCAACAAATGTTTAGATATTAAAAACTGACAATGTGATACGAGTTATTCAAATATTTTTCTATAAGGAACGAACAAAACTCTGGTTGACGCTTGAGAAAACTGTTTTACGATGAAACATACGTTTTTGAAACTACTAAGTATGCATATTTATTGGATATTCTAAAATTCTAAATGAATAAACCCATTAACCTACCTGTGCAATTAACTAGGGATGCAGCGGGAGCTCGAGTTCCTGCTAGTTCAAATCCTGCTTCATCCACGCACCAGCAAGAGCTGACGATCTCATTATCGCACTGAACGGGTTCGAAGGCACCTTTCTTGTTGCAACGTGGCATTCGCAGAGATTTCGTTTCCACTCCCAGAGCTTTCGCTCTTCTCGAAGCGGCCATCCTCAGGGTTTGGCATCCTGAAAAAAAGTCACAATGTTAGTTTTCATAAAACACATATTTGGATCAACTAGTGAATTATTTAAGGATCAGGAATGATCATTTTTTGCGAGTAGAATTTTATACTTTTTCTGTGACTTTATATTATTGTTGTTTTTTTCTATCAAAAAAAAAACATGAAATTGTACAGACACTAAATGTCTCCGTCGAGGAGGTTTGAAAATAAAGCAAACCAAAGAAAGAACTGCTAATCACATTTTCGAATTCGGAAGACGAAGTCTTCCAAAGTGTTAAGATAATAATTATTTGCACAATTTCTTGACTATTTTATTGTTAGGAAATATTGTTGAATATGACATATTTTACTTGAATGGAACTTTTTTCTGAAAAATACTTCGAATTTACATAGTAATTCATCGGAGTGAAAAAATAAAGTTTATCCTAGCCACACCCGTATAAAGTTCTCCATTATGATTTATTCAGATTGTGTAAGGTGAAACTCCTTAAAACTCATGATTTCCTCAATAAAGAATGACTTTCGTTCAATATTTCATACCTTCTTTAACTTTAGTAAACTTATTATAACAATCAAAAATGAAAACATAAAAAATTTTGACAAAATATAATTGTTTTTGGCTGATTCTACATATGAATATTCATTATATTTTAATAATGTCAAAATTATCGGTTGAAACATGCATGAAGTTTCAAAATGTATGCATGAAAAGGGGTGTGGAGACACAAAAGGTTCATTATACACTCCATCAACTATAGGTACTACCCTATTCAATTACAGACATTCCCAAAATGCTAATGGATATTCTGAATAGATTTTGAAAAGAACACAGTAGACAAAGAAATTTCCACGCCTTCGATTTCAACAGCCTAGAAGGAACCTAATGCATACCGTATGTGTCTATTGCAGACAGTTCCCACCTTGACAATTGTTTTTCCATGAATCATCGACACAATCATAATGCGACTGAAAGTCAGCATTGAAAATAATCAGTTGACTATATATTGATATACAGTGTGTGTCACAATCAGTTAGATCTTTGACGTAGAGCGGAATAATAATCAAGATTCATACGATGGAAATTAACATGTGGTATATATGTTACGGGTAATCCTAGAAGATGGAGTAAACCTAGGTTTACCCGGGATGACTTAGTATCACCCAAGCTTCTTAGGTTAAGTCCGAATAATTGGGATTTATCCGTATTCACCTAGGTCTACCTAACTTTGGCTGGGTAATGTTGGGTGTTGGGGCATTTTCGAGATCGTGGCACAAACAGCGGTGACATTGCCGAGTTTAGGTCCCGGCATACTTACATAGTTTAGGTTACTCCATTACCTCCATTAATCGCCACACTTTTCGTGTGGTGATAAATGGAGTTTTATCCCAACACCAAACCGTTATTTCAACACCTCGACACGTATTTCGATCACCAAGTGATCTTCTTCAAGAAGAAGATCAAACTAAATATACGTACAATGTTATCCTTATTTATACCACAGACCCCTCTGCTAGGT
>WOGP01006536.1:0-12322 GCA_015342065.1 Leptinotarsa undecemlineata | reverse complement strand
CTTCTGGATAGTATCTGAGTTGAAACCATTATTATGACCTATCTGTGTAATTGTATCAATTTCCCTAGGACTGTCTAACTGAGATTGAGATAACTGAATGGTATATATTGGCGAATGTAATGAATCATTGTTAGTTTATTGTGTAAGTTTGAAAATGTCCATATAGGACGAAACTGCAGTAACGTTAGATACAATTAATAGTGGTATGAAACATAGAAATTTTCATTTCTATTTTCATTGTTCCAATAGATCTTTCTGTCTATCCATAATATTTTGCATCGCAGTCCTTGTATTAGATTTTGTAAATTTCAGGCTTTTCCGAATTCTTGACTTTGTCTTTTTCATTTCCTAAAAGGCTCTGTAGTGTATGCCTTGTTTCAAATACCACCTTCATACCTAGTTTTTTGAAAATCTTTCCAAAGTTTTTTGTGTATTGGTGGAATGAACTGAGATATAATTATCTTTGCATTTGTCGTTTTCTTAAGTGGAGATTCTGTTCATTATTAACCTCAACTTTTTCTATCTTATTATGTTATCTATAATACCTCTCGAGAAACCGTTAGTGGCTGCTAAATCCGCTATTGTACGTTTTTCTTTTGTGAACCTCTCTCTCATGTGTGAGAGGAAAAGTCGAAAGACGGTGCACTAGAAAGTTTAGCTCAACACTTTGGTGCAGTCCACAGTGTTGTGAACTATCAGGAATATACATGTACGTCCTTGTTTATTTTCTAAATTCATCGTATTCAAGTCTTTGATATTGGCTCCTCATTACTAAAACGGCAAGAAATGGAAGATGTCCTTTATTTTCCAACTCATACGTGAATTTTATTGATGGAATTCTGTTATTAAAAAGGAAAAAAGTCCTCAATATTCGATTTTTGTCGTTGAATATCGCAAAAACATCATCCACATACCTTAGTCATATCCTAAGAAACTAGTATGACTTTTCTCAACAGATTCTCTAATAATCATCTAGTGTATCGTCTTTTGACTTTTCATGTTTGTTTTACCGTACCGCTATATTTTTGGGTGCTGATATTCTGTATGTAGGTTCATTTTATGTTACAGATGTAATAAGAATTTTTTTTAATATTATCACTGGGGAGGCTCTATTGTGGATGAAAGTTGGCTTTCACATATGAAAATTACCTTTTCATAACTGTTTCTCCGTACCGATATAATTTTGGGTGCTGATATTTTATATGTAGCTTTTTTTGTGTGAATATGCACTATGGAAAGGTTTTTTGAATATCACAACTGGGAAGGCCCCATTGTTGGCGAAATGGGGGCGTTTACATATGAAAATTACCTATTTATCACTGTTTCTCCGTACCGCTATATTTTGGGTGCTGACATTCTATATGTAGGTTCGTTTTATGTTGCAGATGTACAATAAAACAATATTTTTCGAATATTACAGCTGGGGAGCCCCCATTTTGGATGAAAGGGTGTAAAAAAAAATAAAAGGGGCAAAACACATAAAAATTACCTTTTCATCATCGTTTTTCTGTACCGCTCTACTTTTGTATGCTGCAATTTTGTACGTACGTTTGCTTTATGTTGTAGATGTGCAATAAGGAAGGATTTTCGAATATTCCACCTGTGCGCCCCCACTAGGGATGAAAGGGACGCGTTCATATATGAAAATTACCTTTCCATCAATGTTTCTCCGTACCGCTACAGTTTCGGAGGCTAAAATTTCATATTAGTGTTTGTGAAAGATGTGTAATAAAAGAGAATTTTCGAATATTTCAACTGTGGCATCCCCACGTGCGATAAAAGGGACTCGTTTACATATGAGGACGCCAGCAGCGGGAAAAAAAGCATGTTTATAAAATAAAGTTACCTTACCATTGCTGTTTCTCGATGGTAAGGTATATTTTCGGTGGCTGAAATTTTTAATATAGTTTCGTTTTTCAATGTAGATATGCAATAGGAAAAGATTTTAATATTAATAATAGCCTTTATTACCCATCGGTTAAAAAACATTTACAGGGTTAACGAAGTATGTTCAAAAAGTAATATAGCTTCCATAGTTACAAAGTAACAATTTGACAAAATGAATAATAAAATTATTATATTGAAGGGGTTATATTTTTTAGGAGTGATTAATTTTTCCTTCCTTTCTTTGGAAGATTCCCTTATCCTCTTTTTTTGTATCAAGATGGAGTAGTAGAAAGCCAAAAACTTTCTTTCTCAAAAATTAATCACTCCTAAAAATGTAACCCCTTCAATAAATAAATTTAATGTTTCAAAGGGGCGTTTTTCCAAACAGTTTGAAATACGCGGTCATTACTTCTATATTCAAAGCCGGAACCACCCTTTATGAGAAATCGATAGCATTCAATGGCCCTAAAATTTACAATTACATTCCAGAGTCCATCAAACATATTCATAGTCATAAACAGTTCTGTAAAAAGCTGATGTCCTTCATTCTCATGAACTCTAGAACTCTTGAAGTACTCATACAATGAATGCCAATTTATAATCCTCTCATTTCCTCAATTTCTTATAATATTACTTTAGTCTCCTAGCTTCTGATAATTTTAGATTATTTTTTTTATTTTCTTCATTATTATATTGTGTAGGCTTATAATATATCACATATCAATTGTTCAAACGCTAATTAATTAGTACTATTTAGGCACTAGACGATCTCATTATGAAATCAGGTGCACGCAATTTGTAAAAAAAAACTGTAATGTAATGAAACTTGTATTATTATTATTATATTATAAAATCAAAAGATAAATTTATAAGTACCATTCTGATCATTCCCATATTGATTTCAATTTATGAGCCACCGGTAGACAGCGGTTTCAGCCTACTGGGCATCGTCAGTACCGGGCTAGAGGTCCTCCATTGAAGACAAAAGGTGAAAAACCAAGAAAAGTATTCAATAGAAATAACTGCGTAATCGCAAGCGAGACATAAGTGGAACCACCTATTATATTTATGACCGACATGAAAACTTGGCAAGTTGACGTGGGTGTCACACCAACAGGTGGTTACCATTCCATCATTCAAATAATATAATCCTATTCGTCATCTTGTAGCTTCCTGATTATGACAGTATTCATTGTCGAAATATTGGAAATATAAATGTTATAAGAGAACACCTAGGCTTTCGCTGCATTTCTAAATAATAATATAATAAAATGGATTATCAGGGTCTCTCAGTCAAAAAATCAAAAATCAAACTCTTTTCTACTTTGCCAAGCTTTGGCTTCTATTGGGAAGTTTCTTCAGGGCAGTAAAAATGAGTGAAAACAATTATCGAACATATAAATTAGACGAAAAAGTTAAACATGTATAGGATTTTTTGTGGGTTTGACAAATGTCATTTAACGTTTTCGTCAATTTATATGTTTAATAACTGTTTCTCACTCATTTTTACTGCCTGAAGAAGCTTTCCAATAGAAGCGAAAGCTTAGCAAAGTAGAACGGAGTTTGATTTTTCATTTTTTGACTGAGATACCCTGTTAATCCATTTTATTGTACATTTCTCCAGTCTCCATGTATTCCTTGGTAATACAATTATTTCTCACATTCCGTAAAATAACTTAAATATAATGGATTGATCTATTTCGAATTGACACTTGCTTATTCAATGCATCAATTCGCATTTCTCATATCATTTTCGATTTCTCAAACGTTTACAATTTGCCATCAGCAGATGATTAAGATTCCTTTGAAGAGATTTTCCGGGAGTTTGCGATTGTTCGGAGTCAAGTGTCATCTCAACTGAACGTTGTTCGGTTCCTGCCACATCCACCTCCGACTTGTGATTAAATGTAAATTTCGCAACGTAACGTCGTTCCCAGGAGAAAAGTCTTACCATTCCATACGTCGGGTTCGATAAAATTCCCAGAGTCGACTATTTGGTTCAAATATACGAAAATGTCGGGAGAATAGTCGTTTTATTTTCTCTAACTTCACCCGATTCCATTGTAAATTTTAAATGAGTGCTGCAATTGTGAATTCCGTTGAATGATATCGAATACAGGTAGTTCTCGAAGTTTCCGGTTCAATTTAACTTTTGTGTTTCAGAAGTGGAAGCAGCCGCTGCGATGAAAATCCAGTTTCATCAGAGATAGAGGCGGTATTTCAGTGCTCACTTGACACCTATCTCAACCAGATTGTGTCGGTTACTGTGGCCGAAGTGGTCTTTCAACGGTTCCTATCTGGAATTGTTTTTTGTGAATGTCGGTTGAAAGAAATTGACCAGCGACCTCCTCTTTCAAAATGGATTATAATACGACCGAAATGTAATCCGTTTTCTGATTCATTAACATTGAAAAACCTTTTGGGCACAAAGCATTTGATAAAAACATACAGAGTGGCCAAATTATTACGATACAACTGTTATCAGAAACCTATCGATTGTTGATATGTCCTGACTCAACCACGTCCTATTCTAACAATAGGAATCGAATTCAATGTATTTTTATAGAGCTTTGATATTCTCTTCAAAGTAATGCTGGAATTTATTCAAAAGTTATATTTTGAATTCTTTCAGGGTTTTTCCTCTGCACTGGATGGGAAGACGATACAACATTGAATTGCTTTTATGGTTAACAGATTTGCCATCAGATTACGATTGGTTACTTCGTTCACAGGTAGAAGGGGCGATGACAGATCTGTTGTTTATTGTCCGCTTCAGCCTAATTCGAGGAATGATACTCTGAAGGAATTCGATTTCAAATTATCGGAAATCATCGACATCATGTTGATGAAGTCTATGAGTGACGAGTGTACTGACGAGTGGCCAAACAGCCAGACACCGGTCTGCAAGTGTGTTCCAATAATTGAAAATATATTGCGGCAGTTGTATCGCCATCAGCATATGCTGGAATAACTTCAGTGAAGAATCCTACACTGACACCTGTCGGATATAATCCAACGCCCTTCTTGGTATTAGCCAGGGTAGTAGTTGTTTTCTGATAGGCGTCAGTCCATTCAACCTACTATGTGGGGAGTTGAGACTGGCATGAACAAATTGTTCCTTAAGATTATTTTATTTATAGCCAGTCTTCAAATATGCCCACTGACTATATGTAATCTGTAGAACATATCAATTGGCATCTTCAGAAGGTAATTCTGACCGAATTCCTAAATTCGCAAACTTATGCAAAGGAAGTTTTGAAGGCTTCTTACTCGACTCCTCGTTTGTTTCCCTTTTCTGGGTATGAAGTGGTAAGGTCAAAAATCACACTTGAATTTATCATTAACATAGCAGTAACAATATTAGTGTGTTATCGAAGGAAATGCAATAAAGTTGTATATTTTTTCCAAAGTGAGTTAAGAAAAGAAATCAAGGACTAGACAGTTTTATTTTTATATATTTTGCCGACATTAAAATTGAACGTTACAAGAAAGATCAGTGGTGTATATTTTTTGGGCGATAATATTGGCTAATAATGTCTGTGAAGTTGAGTTATGTGTTTCGTTTTCTTACATTTCATACATTATGTGAAACGTCTTCGTACACCAAATTATATAACAACAGAAAATTGCTAGTTCTGCATATCGGCAGGAAGCAGCTACAAAAGTATTGTGAAAGTAAAAAACAGATGCCTCAACGTGGAAAAAAATTTAGGCAAGGGATGGAAATACTGCTCAGGTTGATTCTGTTTCTCCAGGGAGCACATACAGAAACAACAGACCTTTGGGGAATTGCTAAAGTGACCACAGGTGAAGGTGGTACCACAGGTGAAGGTGGTGATAAAGTGGAATTTGAAGATCTTTAAATGGGTATACTTTTAGGGATTACGATACAGATTGTATAATGACTGGAATGTTCAAACCACATGATAAATATTTCAATATTAATAAATATTGGCATCTGAAAAATGATACTGAACCCCAATCAAAGGGTGCTAAAGGTGTTCTTCGATTAATAGGCGAAGAATCATAACTGTCTTCGATTAATGGGTGGAAATCATATCTGTATCTTTAGTTAATCTGAACTTTCTGAAAAAGGTGTTATCATCTAGATCATGGAAATTATCTGAACAAAAGGAGATTCGCCAAGGGATGCTAAATTATACTACTTCCTCTTCCAAATTCTCCCAAACGATACCATTATTCACTATATCTTCTTGAAAATAATTGAAACAAGCAAGTAATAACGTTTGGCTCACCAAACCGTTATATTATACAACTAAGATTAGTTTTTAGTTCCGAAATTATTACTAAGAGCGTGTGCTGTAGGTCACGTGGATCGTGAGAGCCAATCGCGTCTCAGCAACCCTGAGCGAGAGGTACAGACGATATATGCTCTCTCTTGCACCTCAAGCTGCGTATAGTGCTATTTACCCGCACTTATATGGAACTTTCTAAATCGTCTGGCACGTGGAAAATTTCATCAAATTTGTCGGGCTTCTTTGAATTATTTGTCTTTCAGTATCTATAATACTCTCCCAAAACGGTAGCGTTCCTCAAGAACATTTTTTCAATTGATTTCAAAAATAGTTTGTCAATAGCAACATTGAGAACAAACTAATCGGTCTGGCTTTTTCATTTATTAGTTCTTTAAATATTCAATTTGAAGTTATGAGTTGTAACTTGAAGTTATGATTTGTAATTGTTGAATGACCCCGGGCTCGGGGTCATTCAAGAACAATTACAAATTTTTTTTAGTGTCTCAAGATCGTACCCAAATTGTTCACCAGCTCTAGGACTTTAACAGTGGAACGTGCAGTTTAATTAAGTCACTAGCTTGGCAAAGAAATTAAATTTGAACGGTACAGTTGGTCTTGAAAGTCATAACTTTGTTGTTTCCTTATAAAGCACATCAAGTCAAAAAATGCAAAATTTTTATATCTTCCGAATTTTTCTTCAACTCGATTATGTAGGTTAAACTCCTGAATGCGGAGTGAATCAGTGAATGCGGATGGATCCGACAAAAACCTCATTACAACTTCTTTTCATCGTGTGTATTTGCGATTCGTCAATTTACTCTGCTTTTTTATTGTACCACCGCAAGTTTAATATGCGTCAGATCCAAACACGAGATCATAAAGTTTTATATACCTGATCGTAAACACGAAAAATTCGAGACAAAAGAAATAAACGGCGTAATGCCTACGGCAACGATTGAAATTGTATCTGTAACCTCATTTTACACCACATATAAAGAGAATCACGCACTCAGAACATTCGGAATGTATTGATTGTAGTCCAGGATCGTTATCCCATATAATTTCATTTGGCCCTATAATCATTCAAACCACTGGTTTTATAATATAAAACCGTTTAAGTGCTCATATTATACCTGCAATTGACGCATTTGATGTGGTTGTGTCAGTAGGAGAGCTGTTCCATCAGTTCAATAACGGTTGGGCGCTTTATATACGTAAATTGAACGTCAATGATTGGGTGAATTTATAACACGTCAGGCACCTCATTGTCTTGATATATCTCATGGTAATGGATTTATTTACATATTCTATTACACTGGAAAAAAATATTATTGAGGAATTTGATATAACAAACGATTCAATGAAAGGTTCATTCATAGATGATAATGAGTTTGAGAAGAGGAATCCGAGTGTCTACTAACTCTGCTGAAACGTCTCTGGCATAACACATAGATGGTGCTAGTTTTATTACATTCACAGTTTTTTTACTTAGTACTAACCTTTGTAAAAACTGTTGAAATTTCATGATATTTTACTCATAATTTTGCGAATTATTGTGCTAAGACACTACTATTGTTATTTTCGAAACAATGGATCAAAAACAATTTCGTGTTTTCTTGATGGGAAAATATACCGTTTAAGCAAACCAATGGCTTGAAAAGTGTTGTAAGGACTCTACTCCATCAGAAACAATAATCAAACGTTGGTTTGCTGAGTTTAAACGTGGTCGTAGAGACCACGATGGTGCAGAACGCAGTAGACGTCCAAATGAGGCAGTAAACAGAAAACATCAAAAAAATCAACAAAATAGTTTTGAATGACATTGTGAAGGTATCAAAAGAACGTGTTGGCTTTATATTGCATGATCATTTGACTATGAGAAAGCCCTGTTCAAAGTGGATACCGCGCGAGCTCACTGTTGACCAAAAACAAGAACTTCTTGATGATTCTGAGCAGTATTTGACCATGTTCAAAAGTAACAAACCGGAATTTTTGTGAATGAATCGAAGAGTTTTGTATTAAAGTGTATAATATTTAAAATTCTTGCAAAGCGCTTTCGACTTTCGTTATCATCAGTGCTCATCTGAAAGTAAGTGATCTAATTGAAAAGGAAGTTTGGTGAAAATTGAAATTGCAAAAAATTGTTTTTTATGAATTTTAAAGAAATTTTGGAAAATTGATTGAGATTACTTACTTGTCAGGCAACAGGAAGTATCAAAATGAGTACATGGCACATTTGTAATATTTGAATTATATAAAACAAAATTGGCTTATAGCCATTTTAGATTGGGGCCATGTGGTTCAGACAAAGTATTAAATGAAGAAGGACAACTTGAGACAAAAAGTGTCAAATGTCAAGTTAAAAAATAATGGTACCAACTTAAGGAGTGATCCATTATAGATTTAAAATAATTATGTTGTAAAGAATCTAGAATGGAATAAAAAATATTAGTAAAATTTGATTAATTAATAATTCATAATCCTTTTATGAAGGGGAAAGAAATCTCTGTTTGAGTTTACTTGAGTACTCAAACATTGATCATTATTGGAAAGTTCTTTGGAAATCTCCAACTCTTCAAACAAGTAAAGTCTAAGGAAATATTTATTATCTATTTTATGTAATATTTTACAATTTCTATTAGGACTAAAGTTATGATTGTGAAATTTTAAATGGTGTCATGTTCATTAATACGAGTAAAAAGAGGTCTACAGGTTCTACCAATGTAAGATGTCGAACAATCAGAGCAGTCAAGCTTGTAGACTCCACTTCTATGTTGTTTGTTGATTTTGTCTGTGGAATTTGCTAAAAAGTTACTTAAATTATTTTGAGATTTGAAGGAAATTTTTGTGCCAGGTATGGTATTTTCAATAAATTTGGAAATGATAGTATACATATTTTGATCAAAATAAGGTAAGGAAAAATATTTCACAGAAGGTGAATTAACAAATGAGGTAGAGTTGAAGGCCAATCTTCTATCTGACCTGTGTTTAAATTTATTGATTAATTTGTGAATAATAGATGGTTGATAACCATTATTGATAGCAATCTGTTTTAATATAATATATAATATTTAATTCTAAATTAAAATTGGAGGGTGATAAAGGAATGTTCAACAATCTATTGATATAACAATTGAAAGCAGCCATTTTATGTTGCATAGGATGAAATGAATTGAAAGGGATGACATGATCCTAATAGAAATTCTGAAATATTACATGAAATACATACTAAAAGTATCCTTAGACTTGACTTGTTTGAAGAGTTGAAGATTTCCAAAGAACATTCCAATAATGATCACTGTTTGAATACTCAAGTAAACTTAAACAGATATTTCTTTTCCCTTCATAAAAGGATTATGAATTATTAATTAAATTTTACTAATATTTTTTAGTCCATACTAGCTTCTTTATAACTTAATTATTTTAAATCTATAATAGATCACTCTATAAGTTAGTACCATTATTTTTTAACTTGACACTTGACACATTTTGTCTCAAGTTGTCCTCCTTCATTTAATACTTTGACTGAACCACATGGCCCCAATCTAACAAGTCTATAAGCCAATTTTGTTTTATATAATTCAAATATTACAAAAGTGCCATGTACTTATTTTGATTCTTCCTGTTGCCTGACAAGTAACTAATCTCAATCAATTTTCCAAAATTTCTTAAAAATTCATAAAAAACAATTTTTTGCAATTTCAATTTTCACCAAACTTCCTTTCCAATTAGAACACTTACTTTCAGGTGAGCACTGATGATGTCGAAAGCGCTTTGCAAGAATTTTAATTATTATACACTTTAGTACAAAACTCTTTGATTCATTCATTCAAGTAGGTGTATTCAGCTTTTCCAAATTCAATTTCGGAATTTTTGTGTCGATATGTGACACTGAATGAAACATGGATCCAGGGAGCAACAGAGAACCTCGTCCAAAGCGACCGAAAGCGCAACAATCGGCTGGAAATGTTATGGCCTCGGTATTTTGGGATGGGCGTGGTGTAATACTCATTGACTATCTTGAGCAGGGAAATTTCATCAACAGTGAATATTATATAGCGTTGTTGGAGCGTTTGAAGGCCGAAATTACAAAGAAAAGACCGCATATGGAAAAGAAAAATTTTGTTTTCATCAAGACAACGCACCGTGTTAAAAGTCAATCAAAACAATGACAAAACTACAAGAATTCAACTTCGAATTGCCCCCACATCCACCGTATTTCCAGATTTGGCTCCCAGCGATTACTGGCTGTTCGCAGACCTCAAAAACTGTTCGTCGGTAAAAAATTTCTTTCGAATGAAGAGGTTATTGCTGAAACTAAGGCCTATTTTGAGGCAAAAAATAAATCGTTTTACAAAAGTGGTATTGATGTGTTTGAGCCACTGTGGAGTGATTGTGTGGCTCTTGATGGAGATTACGTTACCAGGGGAACCTGGAGGCACAAACTATTTCCCTCAGTCTGATACACTTTCGCATGTGGTCAAACCAATTTAAGAAAGATATTCTTCTCTGAAGGTGAAATCATGGTTTTGAAAGGCTTCAATAGCTTCTTGTGATGATAAAAACCGACGGTTGCCCATTTTCCCCTTCAATTTTTTTGCTATTCATGACAAGATTATTGTATCAGTTTTTTTCCATTTCACCAACACGCCATTAGGTGGGTGATTCTGAAAATTTGTTACCGTGTCTTTTTAAAATAGTTTTGTCGTTCACAAAAACTGCTATAATCAGAACCGACATGTTGATCTGGGAGTTCAAAGGGTTTGATCATGGTTGTGGAGAAATTTTTCATACACGGAGAATACTCCTCAGCAATATTCATGATAAATATAGTAAAAATTAGAAACATTTTTTTGGTATTATATGTGACACTAATACAATGTTATCATCCATAAAAAGAAATTATTATAACTAAATATAGTGAATATAGAAATCAAATTATTTTTAAAATGTTCAACATACATGTTTCTTTAGTTTTGAACATACTTTATCTGAGAATGTAACATAGATTTATTGTAAAGAGTAGGATGATAAAATGGACACTTCTAAAGGAAAACTCCTGTTTTCAAAGTAGATAGATGAAAACTGATGGCTGTGTCTGAGGGTCAAATTTAATGATAAAGTCAGTGATGAAAACGACATATCGATATCTATCATTGTTTCTTATTAGTTACAGCATGTTTTTCCAAAGTGTACATTTTGGAAAAGTCGCAATAACTTTTTCCTGTCAAAAATTGTTGTTTGTTGTTTCTACATGAAAATATTTTTGAAGCACTCTCTTACGTTGATGTAAGAAACTGATTTTTTTCAATTTAGATATCAGTAATTACTGAACATTTTCGAAAAACATACTGTAACTCAGAAACGATGATAGATATCGAAATACAGTTTGAGTTTGTTGTTGAAAACTAGGATTTTCATCAAAAATACATTTTAGTATTTTCCACAGGCGGACGTTGGTATTGTATCTATTATCATACAATACATTTGGGACATAAAGTTGCATATTTTCCTTTCTATAATACTACTTTTAGGTTTACAATATTTATTATTTGATATTTGTACAGTTGCAAAGTTGTTTCCAACTGTTAAATTGTTAAAACCAATTAATATAGTTTATTGTATGATTTTCACTAAAAAGGGTTTTACAAAAAATGCTACACGTGTTTCGCTATACAACAGCTTCCTCAAGTGTAAACTAAAAGTTACTTCTAAATTACCACAATTTCATACTCTAACACTAACATATTACCTACTTGTATGCCTCTTTCTAATTAATGGATCTACTTGAAAAGGTCAGATATGAATTCATTAACTATATGGCTAAAATTTTTTCGAAAGTACCGTAAATGTACTCAACTATTTTTACCTGGAAATAAACATATTCAATAATGGCGAATTATTATAGCGAAACACGTGTCGCGGTTTTTGTAAAACCCTTTGAAGTGAAAATCATACAATAAACCGTATTAATTAGTTTTATAATGGATATTCATCAAGTATCGGTCAGTTCTATTCAATTGTTAAATTTTTTATTGAAATATGTTTTACAAGTATTGCACTGTCAAAAAATTTGAAGCTAATAAAATACGTTTGTTTGAAGGTGGTTGACAATGTTTCGTGGTGTATTACATCAGTTTGGACTTCCATTGTCTAATATAATATAAATTGATTTGAAA
>WOGP01006534.1:0-12323 GCA_015342065.1 Leptinotarsa undecemlineata | reverse complement strand
TTTTAGTACGGAAATCTGTGATATTAACACTTACTTTTTTTACTGTTACAATGAAAAGTTTCTATGTGAGCAATTGTGATTGTGATTCTATTATATGTAAAATTATTTTAATTAAATTTTGTGTTTGTCAATTCAACCACGCACAAGGATAAACTCTCAGTGGATTTGCAATTTATTCCTTTACCTTTGAGATGTTAATTCTATTCTGTATGCAACATAGAATAAATATTAATATTATTAATTTGCTGACAATTCAGGGTTAGCAAAAATGGAGCGTTAAACGATAGAACAATGTGCCTTCATTGTTGAACATTATTTCAAAAAGTATGAAAGTTTGGCGGCCCAGTTCAAAAATGTCATACCAAATATGATGTTTTGACTTCATCAACTGTGGTGAGATTAACTGAAAAACTCAGAGGGACTGGATCAGTTCAGGACACTAAAAACACTGGTTGTCCAATAACAACCCGTTCAAATGTCAATATCGTACAAGAGGTGCATATTTCAAGAAGGGTTTTACAGCGTGTACTCAATAAAGGGCTGGATCTGCAGGTTGTGTTCTTTCTTGTTTCGTTGATCAGAATTATCCCCTAGATCCTGCGATTCAATATCTTCAAATTTCAAATAAGCCCATATCCACATGTGCATTGAAAGAGGAAATTCCACGCTGCATCAACGAAACTCAACCTCATTTATGTTAAACGGTCTTGGATAGTTTCGACAAAATAGTGCATTCTTTGTTGGATAGGTGGGCAAGTTTCTTGCCGGGTAAGTGAGTAAGTAGGTAAGTCAGTGAGTAAGTAAGTGAGTAAGAAAGTAAGTGGGTAATAAAAGGGAGATAAAAAAGTAATCAACTAGGAAAATGAGTACATTGTTGGGTAAGTAAGCAATGACCATATTCATAGCTCCCTAACTTCGTGTACAATCACTACGTGATACATTTTCAGGTAGTTTCGCTGATCAGAATTGGTCCCCTAGATCGTGTGATTGATACCTTGAGATTTCGTTTTATGAGGTGTATAAGGTGGAAGTTATAAGTGTAGAAGTATATGTTAAAAATCCCACATACACCAGTGCATCAGAAGAGAAAATTCAATGCCACATTAACCACGTTTATGAAAAATGGTCATAGAAAATTTCGTATGTACCTCACAAGGTCGTGAATGTCATTTGCCCGATGTGTTATTCCATAAATAACTCTATCCTATTTACTTCCCAATTCAATTAAAAAATATTAATTCAAAAAACTGTTTTCTATTTAAATCAAATATTGATTTGAATCTAGGACACCCCTAATATACTTATTTATAATGTTTTATTACTAAACTAGCGATAACTAGTAATCCTGGAACAAGTTCCATGAAAAGATAATTCAACTAGAATCCCAAAAATTTATCAAATTTTGTTATCAAGAAAAAAAATGCAAGGACCTCATATCGAAGTCGTTCTTTCCGTCTTCAATATTTTTTTGAAGGAAACGCATTCTAAGAAAGAAAGAAAGACAAAAAGCTCAAACCAGAAGTTGATCATTCAAAATTATATTAATTACGGGAAAGAAAGTTTTTGGCTTTCTACTACTCCATCTCGATACAAAAAAGATGAGGGAATCTTCCAAAGAAAGGAAGGAAGTAATCGATTTGAACATAAGTAACTCTATACATGGATGTGTAGATCATGCAAAGAAGTAACTTTCAGACACAAACTGAAAAAGGCTCATCCTGAAACAGCAACTTTCATATAAACATTGAATTACACGAAAGAAAAAAATTCTTTGAAAACAAATACTTCTATATGAACACTGAATTGTACAGAAGATACATTTCTTTACTCAGTTTGTATTTCAAAAATTCGTTGTGAAATAAAATCAGATATCATTCACAGGAGTTCTAGTTTAAATGAATGGTAACAAATTGCACTTACATGGAACACTGTCATCCTCATTGGTATACATCGATGTTTCGCCATAAGATACTTGCCCTAAGGCTCCTCAGTACCAAATTGAATAACATTATAGAAAATACACACAATTCATTCATGAATTACGGTTTTTAATGTACTCTGATTTTTCATCAGCCTCAAGATGATTCAGGTTTAGGAGTTTAACCTGAAGCAATAAAGGTAAATTATTATGAAGACTGTTCATGTACTCCACAACAAACGTTTCTGAAGAAACGTATATCCAAAATATTAGACCAAGTAATTCGAAAACCTCTGTTTTTTTTAGTGTATAAATGACTGAAAAGGTAATTGGCCTATTTGGGCCTTATTTATATGTTATTTCGATTTCTAAACTCATTAGATCAGAAGAGTTTCGACAATGGTCGATAATTGAATAGAATGAATTTTGATTGAAAGCAAATTATATTATTCAGTGTAATGTGAATTTGAATATTTCAAAACATTTTTTGGGCTGATTGTGGTCTTCGGGTTTTTGTGCCCTGTGTTTCGTCTATAACTGAGATAAGCATCAGTCTCAAGACGATTTAGGTTTGAAAAGTTTAATGTGAAGCAGTAAAGGTAATTATCATGAAGATTTTTCATGTACTCCACAACAAACAGTTCTGAATAAACGTGTATCCAAAATATTAGAAGTAGTTATTCGAAAAACCTCAGTTTTTTTCAATGTATAAATGATTAAAACGATAATTGACATTCCTTTAGGCCTTATTTCTATGTTAATTTGATTCCTAAATTCATTAGATCAGTAGAGCTTCGACAATAGTCAATATTTGAATATAATGAAATTCGGTTGGAAGCAAAGCAGATATATTCAGTTCAATGTGAATTTGAATATTTCAAAACCATTTTTAGGCTGGTTGTATTCTGCGGGTGTTTGTGCTTTGTGTGCTTTTTGTGCTTTGTCTAGAACTGAGGTGGTCATTATCAAAGCAGATGAGGCTAAGTAAGCAGTGCCTTAAATCATGTTACATTTTTCGGGGTTGGAAAATTCAGCAGCATTTCCAGGCAGATTATGATTTCTGCTTTTATCGTTTACAACATCTTGTATTATTATAGAAATCAGTCAATACCAATCAATTACGACCACCAAAATAAAAATTGTTGGGAGAACTGTATATCCTGTTCACATAATGTTCTCAAACGACCGTCAATGCAAAGAGAATCCGATACAGATCAGCAGATCTAGCGGTTAACTCTGAGATCACGGTTAAATTTAATCCAACTGCTACATTCTCGAATGGTATAATGAGATGTAAATGATTAAGGACAAAAGTTTGAAGGAGTATAAAAAAAACCAATCCGTAATTGACTTCCTCTATATTCAGCATGCATACAAAGAATATTTTAAAGTTGAATTTCTTTAAATGGATTAGTGGTGAGAGTGATTTTTTCAAATTGAACCAATTAGGGCTGGAGGTGTGAATTTTGTATGCTTGGTAGTAACTTGCGAAACACCAAGATCCACGAAAAATCCCATCAGAATATCCACCAGTTCTCAAAGAGTCTAGGATTTTTTATACAATGCATTCACTGCTGTGGTTGTTGATTTTTCGCAACAGAAACTACGTTAATCATCATCGATTAATTTTAAAGAATTTTGACTCAGAGATGGGTACTGTAATGAGACTAGAATTCTGAATGTCTTGATAGATTTGAAAGCTGTATTTTTATCTCAGATAAAGATTGAGCATGCCCGAGGTGCCACTTGTCAAGGATTCCCAAAAAGATGTCGACCCAGTACATTCTGTCTGTCCTTAATCCTATTGTAAGGATGGATTTTTTTGGGCTTGAGTGATTGACATCAGTCGAATCGAAATGATAGAGAGTTCAACACGAATCCCCCTTTTCCAATGTACGGACATATATATATACCTATTCTGGTTATCTGCCTTTTTGACAAAGCGGCTATCTGCGCTATTAGACACCATACCATACGGCAAGAGAAGTTTTAAAGAAGATCAGATCAAGGATCTACTTCAAAAACCCTTTCCTTCTTTTGAAAGCCAAATTATGTGGTGACTTCAATAGGACACCAATCAACACAGCGTTGCAAAATAAATTTTAATGGTCCTCCACAAAAGACTACTTAGTCTGAGATACCGAAGGTGCACATGCCATCCAGATTTCCAGAAGCATCACAGCTTCTGCTAACAAACTGAGCAGAACTTTAGAGTACCCCCTTACGACTGAGAGGAGTATATCTGATAGACCAGAGCTTCGGAAAGGATATACCGAAATATGTCCTGTGGGGTCCAACTCATTGGTCTATTTGAAATATATTTCGTCACCACTGAATGGCCATGAATACCCAACGCTGAACTTATTGATTTATATGTCGCTTGAATCCGAGTCATCTGAAGTCCCTCTCATCAGAACAAAAATGATGTCTCTCAACGCGCATTTCGCTGATCAAATTAAAATCATCAGGAGTCGAGAGACAGCATTTTTGTTCTGATGAGGGGAAAGTATTTATGATAGATCAATTTCATGACAAACGTTCTAGATTTTACTTATCTTTCAAAGTTGAAACTGTAATAAATTATCTGAAAGTACATCTGCAATTCATAAGCATTTTTACTCGTACTTTTTGATCAATGCAATGATCAAGACACAATATGCAATAAAGTCGTTTGAAATGGGAAGATATATCCGATAAAGCATTTTAGCATTTTTCATCGCTACCACCTTGTAATGGATTTCATTCTGTTGGGTGTTAACTTCAGCAACAAGCGTTGGATATTCAACGATAACAAAATATATAAATTTTTTGAAGATGGCAGATAGTACCAACAACTCGAAACATAATTATAGGTATGTATGGAAAGATGCATATCTTCTTGCTGGCGTGAAAATATTATATTACTGGTACAGGATAATCATTTATTTTCCGAAAGACAATAATCACATTCAAGATAGTGCATCCAAACGATTTGTTGAAGAAGCAATGGAAATATTTTCCTCACACTTATAGTTTTCTGGTCAACTGTTCGGAATTTTCACAGAGTTCATTAGGAAGACCGTTTTCATAGCTTATCCCACTATTGCTAACGAATATTCCAAAAACAAACAATGGTGGTATTCTTGATCTGAAAAAAGCTCATTCTAGTTTCCCAAAATAGTTAAAAAAAATTCAGTTCAACATACTTTGTAGGTCTTACCGTTAACAAAACAGCAAAATGGGATCAGCTAAAAAGACTGCCTGTATAGTGTCCCAATTGGAAGTATAATAAATATAATAACCTTATATATAATATAATATAATGTTCTAAGTATCTCCACACATTCCTCAATATATATTTAATTCTGTGATACAACGATAAAAATAAAAACAACAATAAAAAATAATTGGCGCTTCGCGGCGACTTTATTTATTCCATACTTTTAAAGTTACTTTTCTACACTCAACCACAATTCTTTTTCTCAAATCATCAAGAGAATTCTGTTTGAAAATCTGTTTAAAATCTGTTTTCCGTTAACCAGCTGTCGCACCCCTACGAACGACGAACTCTTGGTGGAATCAAATGTGCCAAGTCACTTGACCACTTCGTGTGAAAGTATCTATAGAAGAGAGACAAATCTCTAACCTTACTTTGACGTTCCAGGCTATGAAGATTGGACGTGATGTTTGCGTCTCCAATCAGGTGGATGGCTCTTTTCTGGTAGGAATCTAGCAACTTCAGTGTATGTTTGGGGGCAGAGCTCCATACGTGAGAACAATACTCCAAAGAAGGTCTGACCTGAGCTTTATAAAGCATCAAAAGTTGCTAAGGTGTAATACAGTTTTCTAGTTCGTAACAGTGTTCCAAACTGGTAGCATCCTTTGCATTTCCAGCGACATGATTATGCCAAGACATTGTACGTTGTTGAAAAATTATTCGAGGCGGAAAATTATTGAACGAAATTTGATGACAATAAGACATTATATGTTCGTTACCGTCATTGTGATCAAAAATACAATGAAAGATGAAACAGACGTATTTTTTTTTCATTGTATCTTTGAACGCATAATTCGCATATCTTTAGTTGAGTCTTGATCAAGCAACGTCTACGAGAAATTAGGAAATCGCTATTGCAGTTGTAGAATATTCAGTAATGGAGAACATAGAATTTTTGAGGCAAGTTGGGATTATTTCTGGAGTTTCTGAAAGAAGAACATCTAAATCCGGAAAAAATTCTATCCCTAGGAAATGCAAAATGTTAAGAGTTGAATAAAGATGATCCAGAGAGATGAACATAGGTTTTTGGAATAGTTAATCATTGGTGGAAAGGAGTATGTTTACACTGTTTCACACCTGTACGTCAATTTTTATTTGAAAACTCCACAGGGAGATGACCAAGTAATTGCTCTGCGATATATCGTTATCTATTAACAAAACATTTTCATGGGGATATTTGAAACCCACAGCGTTTATCTCACAGCTCCATTCTCTTGATTTACAAAAAAAATATGTTTGACGTGTAGATTATCACATATAGGTTTGTAGAGAACGAAGGGATCGAATCGAATACGTTTATTTATCTCTAATTGTTTGTTTGTTATTTTTACATGTTTTCATTGTATGGTGCCCTGCTGTAGGCTAGTGCCTCTTCAGGAGCTGTGTTAGTTTATGAATTTGCTTTTACATAAAAATCATAATAATGGGTTGCTGTTGTCTTTATCTAAGTTGGTGGTTATTGTGGTGTCGCTGGGTGTTTGTCCTATGCTGTTTGGGGCAATTGGTCTTCTTTCGAGCATTATGTTGGTCTTCTTTGTGGGTTGTCCTATGTGGTTTTTGTCAATGGATCTTCTTTCGTTCCTGTATTGGTCTTCTTTGTGGGTGGTTGTGTGTTGTCTCTGGTTCTAGTGTTCTTGGGTGGTGGGTAGGGTTTTTGTTTCAGGTCTTTCTTGGCTGTGGTCTGTCATTCACCTGATTGCTAGAGGGAACTCGTCCAAGATGTCTTGGAACCTCTCTGTGATATCCTCCAGGGCTCCTAGTAGCCTGGATGAGGGATCCTTGCGATCCTCCTCGCGCCCCCGCGGGGCCTCCAGAGTATGGCCAGTGTCTCTTCTGTTGTTGTTGCTTCTTATGGTTCTAGTGGTGTATTTGCCCCGGAGTTTCTGAAATCTTATGTTTATTGGGGTAAGTTTTATTGTGTTATATAGTTCATTGGAAGCGAATCGTTAGAGGTGGTTGTGTATGTTTCGGAGTATTCTCCTTTTGTTCATCATTTCGTTGATCATGGTTTTATAGTCCATGATCGGTCATATGTATGTTTTGTATGTGTGTAGTAGTGTATTGCTATTTCATCTCCAAAGCTTGCCCCTCAAGGCTTTTAGGAAGTTTGCTTTTTTCCTGGCTCTTCTTTAAGGTCGGTTTCCCTGAACGGAGGGATCATATTACCAACCTTTTATATGATAGTATTTGAGGTAATCATTTTCATTATATCGCCACAACAATCAAATCAATCAATTCTCCATGTATTACACAGATTTGTGTAATGCATTGAAAATATACTATACGTTGTTGGGGATGAAGGGTTGATAACAGTTTTTTTACGATTTCGGAGATAAAATTTTCAGTTTTTTTTTTAATTATTGCTTCATGTTCAACAATAAACATTCCAACTATAATCAAGGATATAATTCACAATAAAGAAGGCGCTGCAAGACGTCAGTAAGTTGAATGTTTTGAACACCTGAGATATTCATTGTCAACTGGTATATGACCAGAATAAACAAGGAATGAATAATAAATATGTTGGAAACGAGATTCAAAGTAGCTACCTGAATACTTATCATTGCAGTCAGCGTCAAATACAGGCACGTATTCAGTTAATACGTCATGAATACCAGATTGAGTTATGAACGAAAATATTCGTTTTAATAAACATACTGCAAAACATTCAGGAACCACCTTAGATCAATTTTAAAAGAGTTCTATTTGCTTTTGCTTGACCTTTCGAATTCCTTCAGGTCTTCAGTAGTGAATATTCAGTTCGGTAAATGATTTTACACTTTTTTACTTCTATATATTGAATAATTTTATGATGGAAGAGCAAAATTTGGCGAATGATCCTAATTTTGCTGGTATTTCCAAATTTATATCGATATTTATAGAGTTAGGAAACAATTCCCAATATAAATATGTCATCATATTTTGTTACAAAAGATTGGTTGACAAAAATATTAATTATTCAATTTCACTTTGAATGAACTTCTTGAAGATCGTTTATGTAAGATGGATAAACTTCACAATAGAACCTGTCTACTACTGTACCAAACTCGATGAATGAGAAAAAGACAGTCAATACTGCAGCAAATCCAAGTTCCAACACATAACATTCATTGCAATAAAGTCAGATATATGTGATGCAAACTTTAGGTTATTACCAATTTGTAGATCAAGCAAATCTGATACAAGAAAGCTATCAAACAGTGAGTTTTGTAGTTTTATCTGGTCGAAATTCAGCTCGAGAGTTTCTAGGTTCTGTTTGGGATACTCAGCATCAGTAGTACGATCTTTATTGTGCCAAAAAATAGTAGCATATGTAAACAATGTGAAACATTGATACTGACTACAGATCATGAATAGAAGAAAAAGTACTGGGCCCGTAATTGATCCCCAAAGGGATACGTAAAATAATACCAACCAACTCCCTCCATCCTCTTCGATTTCTGTCCTCAAGATATGATTTGAATCAATCAAAAGTTGTACATTGAAACGTGTTGTAAAAGAGTTCAACAGAATTTCTTGACTTACGCAATGAAAAACATTGCAAAGGCCAAGAATTACTGCAGCAACCATCTTTGTCTCGTTCACACTTACATAGACTCCATTGGAAATAGTACCTGTGGTTTCTGTTCCAATTGAAAATCCATCCATTCGTCTAATTTCTCCAATATTTTTGAAGACAGTGGCAGAATCGAGATGGGTCTGAAGTTGTTCAGAACATTAGTGGAACCTTTCGTATAAAAAACTACTAATCGAATTATATTCAGACAAAACCCAGGGATTTTCATTTAGTTGTAACAATAATTTTGCATTGCATAACCAAATGAATTCTGGCTTAGGAACTTAGGAAATTGCTCCTGTAAATGTCAAAAATAGTCTGATTGAGTTTCCCAAGTAAACAGCAAAATACAAGCTGTCAAAATCACTTAATTATCTTTCTCTAGCTTTCACTGCAACTAAATTGAAATAATCCATAATCGAAAATACAATTTTGAAGGTTGAAAATTTTCACATTTGTTACTCTTCATGTTTTTTCTGTAAAATATAACCCTAAAACCATTATTGGATATTCCCACATTTGCTATTTCCACTCATTATATTAATTCTTTGTTTCTGGTTAACACTGACAAAAACTGACAAATTACAGATTATAAAAAGGAACAAAGACGTCTAATTAACCAAACTTCGCGAATGTTGGATATAACTCTTAATTATCATCATCCTCATTATATAAATGTTATAACGGTTCTTACAATGTACAGATACTTGTTCAGTAAGGAAGGAGTAAGTACAGCTTAGAGAATTCTTGGGATTGTCTAAAGAGAAAGTTGTTCGAAGTCGTTATAGACGGATTTATGCAATCACATTTTTGTTTTAAATGAAAAGAGTGCGTTTGTAACTCTGTTCGTATGGAATTAACTCTTACAATCCATTGTGTATATGAGTAGGTTTCTTCTTTGTATTCAAGCAATACCGAACATTTAAAATTGTTCGTTTTGTAAAAAAAGTAGTTAGATGATATCACTTCAATAAATTTCTTAGTAGAAAAAAAATGTGAAATGAAACTCTAATTCAAAATATCATCTTGGAAAATGAATGCTGGAAGATTGAAAAAAAATTTTCACTTGATCATGTCTAAACTTCTGGAACATACATTCTATTTCAAGTTTCAGGAAGAAGAACACTATATCTAATTAATGTTTACAATGGGTTGGTAAAAACTTAAAACTGTCCGCTATAAATAGTAATACCTACAAAATAATACCTACATAATGATCACTTAGTTTTTATATATCTCGAAGAATACTTATGAATAAGTAAGAAATGATCAGATGAAGGACATCGTAATTTTTCTGAAAGTTCAATGCATAGAAAACAACAATCAATTTTGAACGAAATGCAGTCTGTTTTAAATGTGTTTAACAATAACTTGTTGGTATTGAAATATGTGGATGCTATAGAAATGCTATTTGAATTAGATTTTTCCAAGCAAAGGTTGCTGTTTACTGGTACAATGAGATTGGAATCATCTGCATAGCTCACAACTTTAGTACTTGATTGTTGGTAAATTTCAGAAAAATCATTTATGTATATGATAAATAATAAAGGTCCAAGTGCACTTCCCTGTTGTACGCCTTTTTCTATTTCATTGAAGTCTGAGAAAAATTCATTATTTCGTTGCCTAGTATGTACTTTTCGCTTCCTGTTACTCAGATACGATTTCAAGAGATTCAAGGCATTTCCTCTTATTCCGTAATTGAAAAGCTTTCGAAGTTGAACACAGTTGAACGCTTTACTGAGGTCCAGGAAGACGCCACAGGCATAAGAGTTTTGTTCAATCAAATATTGAATTTCATCCACAAACTTGCACAAGGTTGTTTCGGTACATTTCCCTTTAAGAAAACCATGCCCTGAAATCATTGAACAAACCATGTACCACAAAAAAATTCATAATTCTCATTGATATAATAACTTCAAATAGTTTAGAGGAAGCTGTTAACAAACTTATTGGTCTGTAATTATTCATGTCATTTTGTTCACCTTTTTTAAATATGGGGATTACTACGGCCATTTTTATTTGATCTGGATAGGTACCGGAAACTAGGCAATCGATAAAAATGTGGCAGAGAATTGGTAATAAGGCCTGAATACTCTTTTTTAGAAATTTTGATGACTCATTGTCTATTTTATTTTTGAGTTTATAGCTGAATTGAATTATTTCTTCCTCACTCACTGAATGGAGAAAAATCGAGTTGTGGTTTGTTTTGCTAGGAGTATGAGTTTCCCTGTTATGGAAACTCTCGATAGCTGATGCAGAGTTTACAAAATGGACATTAAAATCATTCGCTAGATTCACCCCGTCCCCGTAAAACAGTGTTGCTATTTCCTGCCTTGTTGTTGAGGGTATTTATCAAATTCCAGTTGGTTCTTGATTTGTTGTCACTTTCTTCAATAATATTTTTGAAATAGTCACTTTTTGATTGATTCAAAAATAGTTTGTATGATTCCTTGTATTCATTGTATATATTTTTGAATTGTTCATCACCAAGAGCCATTACTTGCAAGGTGCTAACTTTTTTTTTTCATTTTTCTGATTTCTTCATTCAACATCCACTTTTTGTTTCTCATTGAATTCTCGTTATTCGCAGTCCGTCAGCCGTGGTCATGGAAAATTGGACGTTTGAACATGTTACATTCCGTACATACTGGCTTCAATAGGACTTTCAAACAGTTTTTCAAGATAGGAAGCGCTTGACGAAAGGGCCCTATATAAGGAAAACATCCGTTCATAGCTCCTCACAACTGGCATATACGCATTCCACCTCTACTGATAAGAAAATATATTATAGATTTATATCGAGCATAGATTTGTAGTTTTCTTGCCAAACTGACGTATAATCATATTGTATGCCTACACCCCATTGCGTTTCATATGTAACTTACGTAAATACATGGAACGCCAATAACTTAATGATCAAGCACATATCTATGTTCGAATAATGAAGTAAGGAAATATACTTTTGAAAGGTTGCATGTTAAGTGCCTATATACAAACGTCCAGCATCAGGGCTAGCGACAGCAGTAATGTAATGGTCCTCTATAATAAGGATTTTTTAAACGCTGGCCTTATCAAATCAGATACACGTTGTATAAAAAACAGTTTCTTTAATGATGAAACTGCTGTAAATAAAACAAAGGCTTTCACGTTTCTCTTACATAGTTAATGAGAACCAAAAATTGAAAACAAATTAGTGCACTATCGTCTAAAAAGCCACTCTCGCTACCTATATGGGCAACAATTAGTCGTTGCCTTTACCCATTGGTCTGCGTAACCCTATTGATAAACCGTCCACAAATGCTTGACGATAACTAGTTACTGTAGTATCTTGCCAGATCTTATATACTGTGTGACCAGCATTCACCCACGTTTTCCTTAACTTCTCTTTGCTCATTTTTGGAATGAGATCATTATCCATTTGTTCTAATGGATTCGAGGGTTGGCGATTTATTCTCCAAAAAGATATAATGAATGGTATAGCGTACAAAATTTTTCTGGTACTTCTCCAATTAATTTTTTTTTCTACCACGACAACATACTTTTGGAGCTTGCACAATCCCAGTCACCTTTTTTTACATACAAGTCGACACCGA
>WOGP01006533.1:0-12323 GCA_015342065.1 Leptinotarsa undecemlineata | reverse complement strand
AGAGCATTTTCTACAACAATTTGGTATAATAAACTCGAAACTGATTTTCGTGGAGTTACATGGTTTTACAATTAGGCCGACGATATGTCAATGGATAAGCCAAGGGTGTCAACAAATCAAATGATAATAATCCATCACTTCACTTCCAATAGGAAATAGCAAAAACTGTGTTCATTTTCACATCACAAACATCGGATCTGAGTATTACTTACTCAATATACAATAAAATCAGTTCTTCATAAACACAAATACTTCCAAAGTGCAATGAGTGTGACATACGTGTCCAGGAATATTTTCCATGTACGATTGTTTTCCAATGTCTGGTATATCAATTCGAAAACAAGTTTGTTGCGTGAAAAACAAAAATTAATGACCTGTCAAACGAAGTATTACTTGATCTTCAGTCTCATCTGAAATTCGAGAGTTGCATGACATTACACCACGATATGAGAAGATTCAGGATATGCGCTAGATATTAATTCCATCCTCAAGATAAAATTAGACGAGTCAAAGCGATTTTTTCTAAATGAAACGTTCCCGAAATTGGCCTTTCTTTCATTTTCATATAGTGCAAATTGATTTTTTTTAAAAATCATCAGTTGTTTATATAAATGACCGTCATCCATTTTTCATCCATTGCGAATATATTTATTGTAGATTTACTTGTAATATTTTCATATAATTCTCATTGTACCTGATGGTAGGAAGCAAAAATTTAAGAATCTGAAAGTAATACTGTTTACAATTTGCACTCAAATAAAAAATGATCATGCTTGTTTTCTAGGGCAAACAGGATTTTTTGTTATGTCCATGATGCTGCTGGCAGTGAATAGCTGTAAGTATTCCGTTTCACTTCAGAGTCAATATTACATTCAACAGAGGGATATTGACAAAATGGTTGGGGCTTACGTTGTCAAGGTTTTCGGTGTCTCTTTTTTTCGGATTTGAAGGCCGTCGATTTTTGGGATTCATAATTGGCGTTTAGCTGGCGCGAGTGACTAGCTTCTTCATAGGTTTGAAGATCCTGAGGTAATTTCCGTTGACTGGATACTACGGCAGCGTGAGGCGTATTAATGTTGACTAGAACTTCTCAGTATGGATTCCATAATTAGTTGAATGCGACAGCTTTTTTTCTCTTTGGGTTTTCTTTCACTGAGTGCATGTTACGCTACAGCCGTTTAGCATAGTCTGTAGTTTCTTTTAGGCTGCAACCTTGTTTCCATGGATCTTTTGGTGGTTTCTCTCCATGGATCTTTTGGTGGTTTCGATGGATGTTATGCGATAAATCTCTGCTGCTGATAGTATGTTATTGTCTTCAGCCGACCTGAGACTTTATTACATCTGCTTGGTGCGTTTGAACACCGTTTTAATGTAGTGTTTCTTCAATTTCATAGCTTTCTTGATCTCTGGTGAACTGTCACTTGAAGATGTTCCAGTTCTTCTCTCTCGTTCCAATTGGAAGTGCGTGCAAGTATCTATCTGTGTGCGTGGGTTTTCGATACACTTTGTGAATTAGTCTAGCGTTCGATTAGTACAACTAGGAAATATAGTGACACTGATGAAAGGCAATATTCGCAGGCGTATTGAAAATAGTGACAAAACAATCTTGTTCAAATATATTACAACTCAACTATAATTTGAAATCAAATCATTATTCAAATTGTATAAAAATATTTTTACGTTATCAAGTTATTAGTTCTTAAAAAAATTTTTACTTTTTTATTCTTCATCGTTGAACAAAAAATAGGGAAAACTTTATAAAAAAGAAAAAAAACTGTCATAAAAATTCTTCGCAAATATAATATGTACATCCTGCTCAAAAGTTTCCTTCAGGAAGAACAGTTTTGAAACAATATCTTCCATGAGAACGTTGAATTATACGACAGGGAAAATATCATGATAATTCATCTTCATTCATCATGATAATTCAATCTAAAAATCTTTGTGTATTTTTTAAATGAAGTATTGTCACACGAAGGCTATTTCAGCACAATGAAGGTAACTGTAACTTGGATGATTTGTTTTGATATCGTTTATAAAGTAACGTGGCAAGTAATGATAGCATGGTATCCAACTCCCATGCCTTTCATCTTTCGTAGAAGGACAAGAACATGTGGTTCAAAATGTGTTTATTGAAATATCAACAATTGAATTGTATGAACAATGTATCGTTATGAGTGAGTGATTTTCGACAAGTGTTTCTTTAAACAAGTTAGCGTCGTCAGGAGATGTCAGGCGCTACATTGACAATTCAGTGTAACGCTTTTGCCCATATCGACATCAGATTTGTTCTGGTTCTCTGCCCAAACTATTCCTAACAATCAGAAAACAGTCACCCAACTGAATACTGAACATTTTTTTGCGTTAATCTTTTCAGTCCATAACTGACTCACTGATTTTGGACGATTCGAAACAGTACAAACTGAGAACCAGAACAAACCTATCAAGTTGGCACTGCATAATGATTATTTATCCGCAAAATACTGCAAGAATCAACCCCCGTTATCTCAATATGTAGGTGATATTAAACACTGTTCAGCATTAAAACATCCAATTCATTGAATCCAGTTCGATTCCTGAGAAAAGTAACAAATGAAATAAAAAATACCAACTGTTTTTACAAGCTGTCAATTAATTTGCTTCGTATGTTAATAGGTTGGTTCGAGTCAATACTTGCAACTCAATTTTGAACATTTATTCCGAAACAGTCACACTCTCACGTAAATGCCGACCGTTTCCATATAACAAATTTAGTTTGTACAAAACATACAAAAATTTAGTTTATACATACACATACAAAACACCAACACCTCTTGATCTTTCCGCCTGCCGAGAGGACACTTCGACTTCTCCAGATCGACGCAGTTTCTGTTTTGTTGTGGTTTTGTCTATTTGGTGGGTATCCGCCACATTCTCTACAAAGTTTGTATTCGATAAATGTTTATGCTTATATGAATCATTGCTTTTTATCCGATAATACGATATAGCCTGCTAAGAAAATTCTGAGCGTTCTTGGCTATGAATGAGCTTATTCCAAATATAATTTCATAATTTCATACACTGAACATGTTGAAGAAAATTATAGGCCGATATGATTGTGGAACGTAACTGAGGTTGATCTGGTTTGTGAATTAGTACCATATTGACTCCATCCCATTTCCTAAGGCATTTTTTTTCAGATCAGAAACTATTCAATAAGAGGTGGCAAAATGCAGATGGTAGGTCATATCATCGGGGCAACTATTGTACTTTATCAGATTATTCAGTAGTTCTTCAAAGTATTCATAGTGAATCATAACTTCCTTGCTACCCGGAATTTTTTCGCAATTTGAAATTCTGAAAATTTGTCAAAATAATTTTTAGGGTCATTTTTATCTTCGTATTCGATCTCGATAAAGATCTTACGCCCTGATGACTGATTACGGTATATCAATCAAACAGCAAAGGTGTATGGTTTCATACTGGTTGGTACCAGAAATTAGTATTCTCACGAATAAAAATATGATGGCATACTGAACTACGAAAATATCTTGGAAATGTAATGACCTCTACCGGTCATCTTCAAGATATAATAATAATTAGTAATACCTATTTTAAGTGAAATTAGGTTAACATAAATACGAACATAAAATTTATTTTCTTGACTTCCAGCTGCACTTGCCTGTTACCAACTGTTTTCAGTGGTATTAGTGGCAAAATTTCCCAGTAATTTCATGAAATGGTTTCTGTTGGGACAAGGTGGAGGAATAATAACAGGCCTACTTCAAGTCATTTCTATATCTGTCACCGACTCTGACGAAGATGGAGCCCTCATTTATTTCTTAACAGGAACTGTTTTGATAGCGGTAAAATTTTTTATTTCTCTTGGCATAAAATACTCTAAATTATATTGTTATTACACGGAAGACAGTGCAGAAGACCAAGAAACGAAAGAAGATACATTATCTTGGTCAGAAATAAAAGAGGTTATGAAGCTGATATGGCCTGCTGTTACTATCATTGGCATCGTGATGTTTACAATGAATTGTGTTCATCCTTCAGTCACAAGCTTGGTTGTATCTCAAAAACATGGAGATGGGAGTGCTTGGGGAAGTAAGTACAATGATTTTATTACTGAGTTTGATAATTTTCATGCCTAAAAATAGGAAGTGTATTGAAAAATTATCAGCCTACTATAAGAGCTAATGAAATTTGTGAGTCGAAAAAAATATTATTCAATCATTGTATTTATGGATATAGCCGTTACTACGAGATACAAGATCATCGTGAAACATGAGAAATGAAAATTTAGTTTATAATTTTTTTATTCAATTATTGTTATAACAGTGAACTCTAGACCTGCGTGCAAACCAAGTTTCCCCAAACTACTCGGTGAAAAAAATTTACAACTTTTTGAATGAGGAGGGTGTTCTAGTAATTCGAATCCTACATCTTGTACTGTTTGCGTGGCAACATACGAAATGTCGGCGGAGAATTAGTTATACAAAAATGAAATACCCTTGGATAAATTTTCATGTTTTTTTTTTTCATACGTGGTCAGTATTATTGAGTACTGATTCCCAGTTATTGTTCTATCCTTTTCTAGGAAATCAATCGTGATAATTGGCAATCCCAAAACATTTTAGCAAATACTTTGCCAACAGATATCCGAACAAGAATTTTTCGGGCTTTTGAGAAACAGATAGTCTCTATTCTATCTATTGATGCGTTGTTTCTGAATCATGTTTCCTTCACAGTAACAAAGTCTGCATCTTCTCCTAACCGAGCATGGATCGAACGTGATGTTTCTACCCTTATACGCTTCTGGCCCACATTCAGATATCAGGAGGTCGATTTTGTAGAACATTTCCGCATGCCCAGATAGAAGTGAACTGTATGATGGATGCGTTAATATGGAATATTTGGTATCTAAAATATTTGGTTTCGACCAATTCGAATGGCCCAATACCTATTTTTCACAGTATCGCTTGATATCTTTTGTTTTCAAGATTCATCACAAACTCTGATTTGACTTTTTTTCGAGAAACTTCATGTTGACAATTCCAATTACAAAGTTTTACTCAACTTGGATCATTATGATGACTATGTTACTGTGATTATACCTTTTTAAAAATGGAGCTTTTATGCTCTATCATATTCAAGGAGAATACATTCATTTCAGAATTGACGAATCAAATTATGCTAAATACTTCAATACAATACCTTTTGAAAATCTTTATCCACAAAAAGTTTTCAACATGTATTGGTTCGTTTTATTATTTCCCCTCCTTTTGCTACTGAATTTTCTTTTCTTTGCAATTTCTTTCGAACTATTATTTTCCTGTAATGTATCGGTTGATTTGAAAATGAATATTTTAAATTATGCTCTTGTTACTTTTCTGCTGTTTCATTTATTTTCGCATCATTTTCTTTTGAAATGTTATCTTTTTCAATTGGATTTTTATAGATATTTTCTTCTCCAGTTTGGTTGTGTTCACACATTCGTATAATACCTTTTTATTTTTTTTTTCATCATTATTTCACATTCCAAATCCAAATTAAATAATAAATTCATGAGCAATTTCTACTTTTCAGTAAACCAAAATATACTCATTCTTAAGAAAGATTCAGTTACCTTCGATAAAGGAGAATTCATGTTATCATATATGAATTTTCATTTCATAAAATACCAATATTGCGTTTTGATTATTTTTCCAAAATTAACCTGTAACAAGGAGTTCAAAAGAAAGCTTAACCCTCCTCTGTGGGTCAGAAATGGAGATTTTTTGGTAGTGATCATTTTGTTATCGAGTATTGAAATATCGAATGTATTGAAAATATGTTGTTGTTGTTTCATTGAGGAAATAAACACAAACATTATCAATTAGAGCAAAATCAATTATTAAATTTCTCAAATTCTACTCCACACAATAATAGAGTCGAGTTCAGAAAGCTTTCCTTGCATTATTCAAGGTCTCAAGAGGTCAGTGATCTGCATTTCCGAACAATTCTTTGTCATAGCTCTCTTATATTTGTAAGCATAGTAGGGTGAACTATCGACTTCAGGTGTCCCCACAGAAATAATTCCTATGGTGTAAGATCAGGTGAATTCACTTGTCATTTCACTGGACCTCTTTTGCAAATCCAACGCATTGGAAAGCATTCGTTCAAAAAATTGTCCTATTGGAATATTGAAATGTGAAGGTGCATCATTCTGCTGAATCCTACTACTGTCTACATTGGCATCACCTTTCGGTTATTGGTTCATTTCTCGCTGCACTTCCCACGAAACTGAAGTCGACGAGAAAAATCATTTTCGTTCAATTCTTGAACTAGCCTTATTTTGGAGAAGAGGGAATACTTCATGTTGAACAGAACCTAGAGTTGTGAACAAAAGTGGATAAATAATAATTTGTGACAAAGTGACAGTGGTCAACAATCTTTTTTTTGTTCTACAACACCTAGTTACTAGAAAAACTAGCAGACTCGTTGATGTCAAAAAGGTTACAGTTCGACTATTAATTGAGTGAATTCAGCAAATCTATGTGAGCTGTGACAGAAAATGTCGATTGCTGATCCCAAACATCATCAATAATATAAGGAAAGCTTTCGAAAGTCGACTGGGGGTGGAGATCAATTCGAACAATTCATCTGTTGATTTTGTTCCCATTGATATTGTTTGATTTTGATTTTCTCACTACAAGAAACAGCGTATTTTCTGTAGAATAATACGTTCGACATTCAACGATAACAGTTTTGAAAAACCTACAGCGGTAATAAGGAAATAAAAGATATGTCACGTAATGTATCACTCGACTCCCATGCCATTGAAACAAAAATTGTGGGGTTAGCTGCTATCCGCTGACCGCAAGGTAGTGAAATTTCGTGTATGATTTTCATAACAAAATCAGTCTCGCTAGAAATAAAAATCCACGTATCCTTTGAAATTTCAGATCACACATTCATTTCTTATTTACGGAGGGTTAAGTTTTCTTCAGAACGCCTGTATTAAAAATATTGTAGAATAGTTTGATGTATCAATTCAACTTGATGAAACTAGCGTATAGTTGGACGTATTTTAAAAACAATTGTTTGAATATTATTGTTGACTATTAGCTCCAGGAAAAACTACCATTGTAGGAAAATATAAGAGTTTCGTACATGTCAATACGACGGAGTTGCGACGGAGAATTGTTCGCGAATGTCGCTTGTTGACTGGGAATATCTTGAATAATGTAATCAAAAGCTTTCAAAATTCGACTGCATTACTGTATTCACATCTTGATTTCATTCCCACTGATGTTGTTTGCTGTTGAATTTCTCAATAAAATGAAAGACATCGCATTTCCTGGATAGTGTTATTGATTTTCATCAAGTGAAGGATTAGTTCATTCATATAATATGACTAAACATTTTCAATATAATAGTCGATCTTGAGAAAATAATCATAATATTGTACTCTTTTAATTTTTTTTTCAGATAAATATTTCACCCCAGTCATTGCTTTTCTGCTAACCGATGTTGGTGGCATGGTGGGAAGAATAATTTCTCTGGGAAAAATTACGGTAAGATATTTCACGTGATGAAGGATAAGTACTGTGGTTTCAATATTCAATGAATGATACTTTGTTTTCTACTGGTAATGGATGCATTTCAATGAAGCAGAAACTATTGTATGATATATGACGTTTTAAAAAACTTGTAAAATAATAGGAAGGCCTGTGTTTAAAATTTCAGTTTATGGTGACGTACGTCGGAAGCCACTCTCATCGAAAGTTCATATATACAGTTTGATGATGTCAGTTCTCGTATGAACAGATTTCTGATTGAATATCAGATGATGAAACAAAAAATCACTCCGTTTTTTGTCATCATTTGATAGTCTTCTGAAATAGACCAATTTGTCCCAATTCAACAGAATCCCCAGAAATCCCTATGCAAACGTTTCTTGTTTGAATTTGCAAAAAGTTTCGATTCGTACTTCATGAATTTTCATAGATAATCCAGATCTGAAACATAAAAGATAGTGGGTCACATATCTTCCAGAATACTCAGATAGGAGCAATATCAAAAAGCAACATGATTCAGAAATAATTATGCTGTTATGTTATCAAGAAATTAAAGATATCCAACGGCTCATTTATATAACAGATCAGGATTACTAGGAGTGAGATAATTATGAAGATGAAGAAACTAGTCGAATATTCAAAAGTTCATCCAGAAAAAATACTCATCAGGTAAAACAAACAATCATAATCATGAAATCACAGTCACACTCCCAAAATATATACTTGATATTTTTTAAATTTTTCTTCTTAGTGTACAAGGAGTGATATGAAGTATTCCAAAATTTGTCATCCTCATAAACAATTGTGAACTTTTGTGAGTTGCTTTTGTATGTTCATTTTGTTGTTGAATTTAGAAGTACTGTCTTTCAGTTATGACCTTGGTATACTGATATACATATTTTATCTTTTTCTTTTTTAATACTCATTTTTTAGAGATCCAATTTCATCTTTTGGATGGGTGGAACGGTGATAAGAACGGTCCTTTCGGTGGGATTCATTATTTTTTGCAATGCTCAACCAAGAAGTCACTTACCGGTGGTTTTTGATAAAGATTGGCAGTTCATTCTATTCATTATTCTATATAATATAAGTGGCAGTTTATTATTGAACGTCGCTTGTCTTAGTGTGCCTAGGTGAGTATGAACTTTGACATGAAGTTTTTCAGTGATTTTTCCCTCATTCAGTCTAAATTTTTTGCTAGTCACTTCCACGAGATCATTTTCTGAATCAGATTTGTAGATCTCAAGAAATGTAAGAAAAAACTCAGTTTCGACAAAATTTCGCAAAACAATGAAAGTTTTCTTTGAAAATTTGATGATTTACTATGTTAGGGTACAATGTTCCTGAAAATAACAAATTTAGCGAAGTATATAGAAGGCGATTTGACAATTTGGTACATATATGGCTGGAATCTCTCTGTGAAAAAAGAGTATAAAACAGTAAAGTATTGAGAGATCACCTCAGTTAAGATTCTCAGTATATCAAAAAAACTTACATCAATCTATAGAATACTGAAGTTATGTGAGATATGGAGATATGTGGAATATTTGAATTGGCAGACAAGCATTTGGTAAGAATAAATTATAGGCATAGCATCCAAAAATGCGAATTACAGTGATTCTTTTTTATTGACCTTCGGCAGAACGGTGCACCCAAGAGCAAGATAAGAGAAATCAAGCACTTTAGCACATTCAAATCAAATTTGGTTCGACTAATTACATACTGTCTACCATGATCTGATAAATTGAACAATTTCTGAATTAATCTTTCTCACGGTTATTTTTTGAAAACTAACAGACACGTTTCAATTAATTTTTTCGCAACAATAGTACCTACCTACTTAGAGATAATTTGTGGAATTGACTGCAGAATTTTTGGATTTTTCTGAATAATGAATTATTGTTATTTTTCATACCTGCGTTGAGGATGAATATATATTTCTTGGAATAATCAGAATTGTTTCCATTATGAACACATTTTACAAATCTTTTCTTTCGCTAAATCATAAGAGAAGTAATATATTCATGACCAATCACAATCACAAATAACAAATTTCCATGAAATCAGGAGTAACTTGGTTCCGCAGGTAATATTATCCTCATAAGATATTCCTTTAATGAAATACTACATTTATTAATATGACCTTTTTGGTGAAATGACCCTACTATAATATTGAGAAATACTTTGAGGATTCCTTGTGATACATTTACTAGTTTATCTATTCATTTTGTTATTAACATTTTAATACATATTCAGACTCATATACAGTTATTTGTGGTCGTATTTACAGCAATCATTTCATTATTCAACAGGTTAATTTATACGAATAAAAACTAACTTTCAAGAATTTTTTTCAGGCTCTCAGAAGGAAAACCGGAAATCGCTCTAAAATTAATGTCTCTTTCCATTTCGGTTAGTGCGGCAGCATTTTCTGCTAATGGTGTGTTAGTTGTGAAATTGTTATGAAGCGAGGTACATACGACAAGAAATGCTGATAACCCATTCGTTGCGATTCACTGTGATTTATAACCAGGAGAAGATCTTTGTTTATGAAATTATTATGGCAACTCTATCAAAATTTCATAAATCAAAAATTGAAGCACACGTAATTGCGAAATTCAAAGAAATTCAGGATATTTAGTTGTAATTGATTATTTTGATAATATATTTATAAAATTTAAATGAATGCTTATCGATTTCTGCTGATGAAAATGAGATAATATATAAAAAGTCATTTGCCTATGCGGAAGGATTCAAGCAAAATACTTTTGTTGATCTTTTCGAGGATTTCAGGTAAATGATAAATGATAAAATTCAGAGTGATTATTTTCTTTAAACCAATATAGTGATGAAAAAATTGTGGGCCATGGGGAGGGTTGAATAGATGAACTTTTCGATGTTATTTTTGGCATAACTTCATAACTTTATCGTAATCAGCCTAACAATCCTACATTTTTCAAAAGAACTTTCCCAACGAAATCCGAATAAGGAAATCAATATATCTTATTCAATTCAAAATCTCAACATTGATATACTACACTTCTTGTAACTTGTAACATAGCAAATTCGATAGAGAAACAACCAAGTTCATGTTGAATCTATGAAAGCCTTTCAGCTAAATAAATTGAACAACAGATTATAATTATTTTTCAGTTAGTCTCGAAAATAACATTTCTCTCTACGAGCTGTGCATGGAAAATAAAGTGAATATTCATTGTTCTGTTTTTCACTCAACTCATCCTCTCCTACCACGTCAAGAAAGGACCTTCTTGTCTTGTTTTGTCTCGACTAAGATGACCCAATCTCGTGCCTTGTCGAAAGACGATTTTTCTCGTTCGAAACAAGACAAGACGAAATAAGAGACTCTTGTCTTGGCAGCAACTTTAGGAATTATTGATTGCTACATTTTCTTGAAATGGCATATGCCTAGGTACGCTATTTAGAATACTACGTATCAAAAGTTATTGTATTTTTTTTTTCAAATATTACTTTGATGAACCAGACAAATTTGCATGAGACACTTTTCGAATGCTCATAATGTACGGGCCGGCAAATAAAAGTCACACCCTCCCAACTTTCGAACAAGTTAGAGAAAATTAACTTATTCCTTTTTGACAAGAGAACCCTACCAACTTCTTCTACAAACAGAAGACAATGCTTTGTGAATTCTCATTTCATAGGTATGTCAATTGTCTATTCAAAACTGTAAATTTTGTAAATCAGTCGTTCCAGTTTCCTATTCGCATCAACAATTCGCAAATAATCAATTAATTGAATTAATATTCAAATTTCGAGTAAAATGATAATAACGAAATTGGTCTCTGAATAAGATATAGACTTTTGATTTTATAAATGTTCAGGAACATTCAAGCGGGTCTTTCAGATGCCACGTTTGCTTAAACAACTAAGTGGATACTTGGCATCCAGCTTCTTTCGAATCAGCCTGACGTAATGTGTAGGTACCCCGTCTTATAGGAACCTAGCATCAGATGAAACCTCATTTGTATCAGTCAGATTAATATACAGACGTAGTTTCTCTTAAGGGCCCACTAGATCACTTGATATGATATCTCCAGATGTTTTCTAGAAGATAGGTGACATTTCGAGGTATGAAATACCTCCGCCAGTCCATTTCAGCAATCATGGATAGAAAAAGAGATGTTTCCTACGAACATATACAGTGTCACCATTAAAGTGCGCACCATATGGGAAACTTTTTTTTCGAAAAGTTTCAATGAAGTTTAACTCGGCACTTGTTTGTGCTTCAAATTTAACTTAAAATGATGCGGCCAACTGCGATCCACTGCCGTTCAGTGTTTGTCAAATTCAACTTTTTTTTTTATTCTAAAAGTGCATTTCTACATCGAATTTAACAAAAAATTACTTGACAAAGTTGTGTCTACGGCAATTTTATATCCATATGCCAAATTTTATGCAACTAGGATAAAGTTAACGTTTTGCTCATTTTTGACAGATATCCCCTTTATTTATTAAGTTCGATTAATTGTCATCAATTCATATATACATAACAAACTCATCATGGAGTTTAACTTTTCTGATACATTTTCACTCATACGGACATTTTCAGAGAGAAATTAAAAATTTGCTGTAGAAATTTTAACATGACTGGTGCAAAGTTTCAATCAATAGGCTATTTTCTTAAACAAACGTCAGTACCTCCAATTTTGAAAAAGCAGACACAACTCAAAAATGCAGATTATTTATAAACATTTAACTAGAGCGGTAAGGATGCTTAATCACGTTGAATAAAATTTT
>WOGP01006532.1:0-12323 GCA_015342065.1 Leptinotarsa undecemlineata | reverse complement strand
ATTTTCAATTTGGTAGTTCCATTTTAGGTTACTATCAATAACTATTCCAAGGTATTTTATTTTATTTGTTGATGCAACTGAAAGTGGTTTGTTGGATACTTCGATATCTATTGATTTATATTCATGAATGGTAATAAATTGCACTTATATGGTACACTGTCATCCTCACTGGTAGACACCGACGGTTGGCCGTAAGACACTTGCCTTATTTAGTACCAATCTGGATAACATTATAGAAAATACACACAATTCATTCATGAATTACGATTTTTTAATTCACGGAATAAGTTTGATCTACTTATGTCATCCTAAATCACTCCTAAGAATATGACCCCTGCAATTCAAATAAATTAGACTTTTCAAGATATTCAAACAATCTACAATGTACTGATTCCTCAATAATTTCAAATAAAACTGGCAAAACTGCAAGAGGTCTTCATATTTGCCATTTAACTCTACCTGCATAGTATAATGATTTAACTTCATCAATTATTGTGTTATTGAGGACTATATCTTTCGAAAAAGAAATATTTAGCAGCATATTCAACAGTGGCGCTGATTCGTATTTATTATTTTTTTAAATTTTAATGGTAATTCCATTGAATCCTGGAGTTTTTCTAGAATCTGGAATACGATTAATTTTTCCACTCCTTCACGAAATATCAGCTACTCCACCTATTTTATTTTCTTTGTGATCATCCCCTCAGAGTCACTTGATATTTTGCTCATTCTCAAATTGAATAAACAACAATAAGAACGATCACCGAAAGTTTAATGAAAAAAATCAGCATGGTCATTTACAGAGTCGAAAAATGGCAGTAGATCAAAACGTCTTTTTTTTTGGCAGTGCATCAAAGTCAGATGCATAAATTACTTTCATTGTATTGGCCATCCCGCAATCAGGTCTGGAAGGTGTAACTGTGATGAGCGCATCCCCCATTCTTATGTATCCAACATATTTTCCGTAAGTCACCCCCAGTTGTATTCTGTCATCCACATCTTTGGTCCAATTCTGGTTGAATGGTCTTAGGTAGATAATAGGTTCCATAGCTTTGTATATTCCTAGCATTCGGCCTATCCTGCCATACCTTGTGACTGCTATGACGGGACACCTTGGCCTGAACCTGTTAATTGACACTCTTGAATAGTAATAGTAACGATTCATTTTCCCAAGAAATATACAATGTTCATAGCAGGGAAAAGGCAATATATTCAAAAACAACGTAACTATTATATAAGGAAGAATATTTTGGACAAGCACTCATATGAAAGTAGGCAAACCGCAGACATGTATTACTGGCTATTTAGCCTTCGTCAGTACGGTACAGCCAAGTGCAAATGATATACAACACTTGGTTGCAAGAAAGGGATCGAAAACAAAACAAACGGATTCACCATCGTTGGAAGACGTTGTGATTACAATTACTAACTCCCAACTTAAATACGGGTGCAGCTATAGCAACCTGCGTGACATCCGGGTCCAAGATGAATCAAACATGATAGATGGATATTGCTGCATCCGTGACTGAATTGGGAGTTAGTCCTTGTAATCACAAGATCTTTCAACGATGACATGAAATAGCAGTAGGCCCCTGATAGTCTCTATTCTTTGCACTTGGCTATACCGTACTGACGAAGGCTAAATAGCCAGAAACACGTATCTGCGGTTTGCCCACTTTCGTATGAGTGCTTGTCCAAAGAATTCTTTCTCATTGATAATACCTTATCCACTCAATAGGAATTTATTGCCTCTCCCCAAACTGATATGAGATATTGAATTTTGGAATATTGGAATATTATTGTTTCAATATGTTGTCTCCACGAGACATTCTCATCTAGAATAAGACCAAGAAATCTATGGTATAATTTTAATTTCTTGTACACTATTTCCATTGTAAATTGAAGTGGTGTCATCAGCAAACATTTGTAATTTACCGAATAAATTTACTGTAGCCAAATAATTGAAATATATAAGAAACAAAACAGGTATCGATCTTTGCGGTACCCCACATATTGTGTGGCACTGATTATGTCGCCCATTGAGATATATTGTTTTCTATTCAATAAATAATTTTGAAACCAATTATAAAGTAAACCTCGGATACCTAAGTTATACATTATTTTCAGGAGAATTTTATGATACACCTACAGGTCTAGCTAGAATTGGCGTCTAATGCTGCTAACTCTATGTTAATATTTCCCGAAACCCATATTTTTCATCATAAAATAATAATTTCGTTTCTTCAAGTCATTCAAACAATCTAGAATGTGCTAATTTTTCAATAATTTCAGAACTGGTAAAATAGTAATTGATCTATAATTCGTCATTTGGTCTTTACTACCTGCTTTGAATAATGGTTTTACTTTGGCAATATTAGCAATAACAAATAACAAACTTGTTGAAGAAGAAAGATTTATCAATTCACTTATCAGTGGTGCTAATTCTGATTCTACTTTTTCAACAATTTTTATGGTCATTTCGTCGAATCCTGGAGCTTTTCTCAAATTTCACATTTTTATTTCTTCTGGTTCGGTAGGCTGAGATACATAGACAAGAGTTTTTATTGAACTGCTGGACTATTTTGAGTAGGAATACCAGATGATAAATTTGTACCAATAGTAACATAATTGTTTGAACTTTCACAAATATATGTTTGGAAAATACGTAATGATGATAATGAAAAATGCTGTTTCTTGGACATTGAACGTCAATATTACCACGAGACCCTAAAATTATATCGATAATTTTCCTTTTTTTGTTGCATGATTGATATTGATCACAAAACAAACTTTTAGTTTGAAAAAAATATTTCACTTTTCCCACACCAGAACAAAATGGCTGTCTCACAACGTGCGTTTCGCTAACCAAGTCAGTACCATCAGGATATGACTGGTCTAAGTCATCTTGAAGTGAATAATTTATGATATCTTCCAACAATTAATTAATTTACTAATACCTTGCCAGTATTTTCGCAGTTCTTCCGGAAGATGTTAAACAAATAATAGCAGCTGCATTTGTTTTCGAAGCTGCTTCTACCACTGAGATCCCCAAAGAATAAATGGCTTCCATGGGTGACGAGATACTGCCGATGAGCTCGTTGAATACTTGCTTCTGGTGGACAGCAGGCTCCGCTTCCTTGCAAATATTATTAACCGTGTTAAGGATTTTCTTCGTACATGCTTCTCTCTCCAGTAGCAAAGCGTCAGATCCGTCTATGATTGCGTTTGCTATGTCGGATATTTCTGACTTCGAGACAGTTTTTGAGTCTGCTATGTGAATGGTAGATATCGCTGGCTTGCCTGCGAATTCAGATAGAGTTAGTTCAAGTTCACTTTTAACCTGTTTGTCAAAGTACGAGTACACAATGCAGAATATTTATTTTTTAAATTTTTTGTTGTTTGAGTAGAAATTTTAGAGCCAGCAATGATAGACTTGCTGGCTTGAAGCTTTAAACGAAAGCTTTGTTGAACCATTGACTGTTGCTTTGTACAACCGCGTTTGGTGAGACATGGAAGTTTTTATAGCTTTCAACTAATTGTGTGAGACTAGCCGATGTGTGTGTGTGTCAGATAGAACTGAAGACTGCCGTAGTTGCAGTTGGAAACTCTGGAGATTATAACCAAAGAAGATCACTGCAAAACCCGAAAGCCAATCAAAATATTGATGGCAAGATTATTTCTTGAAGGGAAATCTGATGAAACCAGGAAATACCATATTTATTCAATTGGTAACAGTTTAATTATTAGTCCGAAAGATGAACCTTCACTGGCACTGCAACGACTTAAAGCTGAGCACCTTTATCATTCGAATGCGTGACTTAAGCAGACGTTTGATGCTATATCCTCAACATTACTTTAAATCGCACGTTCAAAGTAAATACTTGGTCAAAAATGAGGCGGACATAAAAATTACATCCATACCATACCATACTACCATACCTAGTTCAAAAGATTTGTTGTATAAGCTTGATTAATAAAGTAATGCAGACATATTATTTTACTGATACATCATATATCGAACTTTGAGAAACTAAGTAATCAGCTACATGAGTGTATCAATAATTTTATTAACTTCCCTCCAAATATGACAAGATGTGACAGAAGCGTGGCTGACTAATATTCCTGCTTTGATCAAGATGCAGTTCCTTTCCACACACACATAACAGCGCTATGAGGGTTTCTGTACATCATCAGTCAAACGTTAAGAAACTCAATAAATAATCAGCTCAATAAATTAATCATTGACTTTATTTAGCTTTTTTCAAGTCTATCAAAATTCCCTAAAATTATTATACTCACCCGCTATGTTGCACTTTGCTAGTATAGATTTTTGCACCAGAAATACCTTCTCCTTAGGCAATTCCACCATCAACCTCTCGCAGTCTATACAAATAGCATCAGAGGCTTCAATGATCTCGTCGATATTTGCAATCGCAGCAGAAACCCCAATTTTGGCGACAATCTGAATCGTTTCCCCTCCCTGCCCGAGTAAATCCCTCACATCCATGATACCTTCTTTATTGTAGATACCAGAAACGAACAAGAAATCCACACATTCTCCTATAGCTATCCCCATCAATTCCTTATCGTTGGCTGATATTTGAGGTAACTCGATGGGCGCATTTGGAACTACTACAGAAGCGTGGCTAAGTAAGACTCCAGCTTTGTCCACTATGCAGTTGATGATGCTTTCCACGCATTCCAGCGCTGTGAGGGTTACAGATCCATTGTCCAGAATAACTTTGTCTCCTGGCTGAACTATCTCTGGCAGTTTCTCGTAGTCGATGTAGATCATGTCTTCGGTGACGAAGTCTTCGTATGAAGGCTCGGTGGTTAACTTAGTGAACTTACCCTTCTGGAGATAGAGTTTCTTAGCCGAACCCTTCAAGTTACCTAAAGAATGAAGTATTTAAATATAAGGCGTTATATGAACTGTGAGAGTTCATTGAACCTATTCACCAGATAGTGTATTTGGAGTCAGTTTTTCTAAATAAGAAATTGGCATAATTTGTTCTATGAAGCATCTATATATAGACCGAATGCTCAAACCTGGTTCAACTAAGACGGGTAAAGCTTCCAAAAGCAATTTGTTGTGAAAGAAAATAACAACATATACCTCCAGAAGTGCAATTGATTTTTGGTTGTCATAATCATACACTGGCTGGAGTACATTTGAAATATTCCGATGGCAAATCAAAATGCTAAAGTTTGATATTGTATCGAGAATTAGACGTTTTGCTCTGGTTTTATCACCAACTGATTCCTTCTTTGATGGCGATGTTCGATGAACCTAGTTAGTGTTTTCTGTCGGGATCATAGATGACATCTTCTTTAGAAAAGTCTCATTTAGAAAACTGGAATATTTGAGCTGAATGGTGGAAAGTATAAAGGGAAATTGAAGTGATATACTTCACAAACAGATGATGAGAATTCGAACATATAGTAGAAGACATTATACGGATTTCATGAGTATCCATGAATACTAGCTTGTTTGAATGCTTCTTCAAAAAATTAAACATTTTTGAGAAATTCATAGAAACTCTGTCAAATCTGATCATTAATGGTCCTAGTAGACTTCAGAATATTGAAATCTGAATAAAACAAGATGAACTTCATGATGTGACCGAATAAGTGGAATAGAACTAAGCTCAAGGAAGTCAAACATGTAGGTGCAGAATGTAATGAAATTATGCTGGGGAATAGAAGAGACCAAATTCGTCTGAGAATTTTTTTGATAATTTGATTAATGTTTGTTTGAAGTTGATTAACAATATTTCATGGTGAATTTCATTAGTTCGGACTCGCATTGTCTGATATGACGTAAAATGATTTGGAACCCCTGAAAGTATCTGGTTGAGATATATTGATGATACCTTCATAATATGGAACTATGGAAATACTGAACTAGATACCTCCCTGAAGCACATCAAGAGCTTAAAATCTTTCATCACTATCACAATGAGGAAATCCACAACGAATTGTCATTCTTAGACGTATTGGTGGAGAGGACCGACACTAAGTGGGAAACATCTGTATACCGAAAAGCCATTCATATCAGACAGTATCTGAACCACGAATCCAACCACCATCAATCGACTAAAAGAGGAATCATCAAGACTCTAATAGACCGTGCTTTCGGACTCTGTACTACAGAGGAAGGTCCCGAGAAGTATATAGGCATCAGCAGAAATGAGCTTCAACGAAATGGTTACTCCAAATTGATGGTGGCACAGAGTTCGGCTAGAAGACAGTAAAAGCCTCACAAGGAAGAGAAGCTGTCTCAACTAGTACTTGCACTTCCCTACATCAGAAGATTCTCGGAAAGGATAAGAAGAATTGGGTCAGAGTACAACATCAGAACTTACCTCATATCTGGAAACACATTCCGTAGCAGCCTCACGGAAACCAGACCATCAAACGCGTACTGTGATTCCAAGAATTGCATTTCGGTGAAAGTAAGAAAAACACATAGCGAGGAAAAACCAGTAAATCGGAAATAGCAGAACATGTTTGGACTCATCAACTTAACATACAGTGGTCTCAAGCTGAAATCATCCACAGGGAGGAACACTGGTGCAGGAGAAAGTTCAAAGAAGCCATGTATATGTTGTCCAACAACGTATTCAACCAAACTAGCGTGGAGATGCGCAACATATGAAAACCTATAATCAAGCGGAGAACGGCTAACTCCCGTCAAACGGTCAGCTCCCGCTAAACCGGTGAAGCAGAGACTGGGAAGAGGGGATAGGTGAAAACACTCGAATAATATATAAATAGTCATCTCCGAGAGGAATAAATCCAGTCATCACCCGATGAAGATTGTGGATACTAACAATCGAAACGTTGTGAAGTAACGCCTTCAAATCTTTGCATATTAATTTCTTTTTAATTGTTCCATTTTCCATTCTTGTTTGTATTCTATTTCATTGTAATTTCAGTTCAGGTTGTTTTTTGTTTAATATAATTGATAGTTTCAGCTAATTTTGATTTTATTATTTCTTTAATTCGATAAATATTTCATACCGAGTTGAAAAAGAATGCCCAGATATGAGTTATGTGGAAACAGATTGATTTCCACCAATGTGAAGGAATAAGGATCATCTGATAATGTTAACAACTATATGCACTTTTTCTAGCTGTTACAAAGAAACCTCATACAGTGAGTAATAGAGTCAAAACATGGAGACTACAAAATCAGTTACAGCTGCAAAACATATTTCTTCAAATGAACTTAAAAAAATCTTCAATATAATGAAATATAAGCCATATTTCATATATTTTTCACAATTTTTTTCCGAAAAATGTTGGTAGGTACATGTTTGAGATATAAAAAAATGTGGATATGATACCAAAAAGAATCATATCCTTCCCGAACAATAGAAAACAATACTGAAAAAATAAAATTTTCAAACAAAATATATATGGACTCATTATCAACTCGAAATACACCATCATAATGATAAAGATTACTTCAATATTTCAATGTTACAAATACTTTGGCAACTAAAATAAATTGACTGTTGATCAAATTGTGATTTTCCTTTCTAGAACGATAAGTTGTTTGAAAATCTTCTGCGGTTTTTTGGTCATTGATGAGTTCAACAATTGTATAGCCATAGTGTTTACCTATAGTGTACAAATTTGGGTTGCATGATTTATCTTCTCTAGATCAATTGTGGTTGTTTCAAAAACGATTACTATGAATCAAAATCACGCCTTGATTCTGATTTTTTTCTTAAATTTCGGTAATCATTATTGAACTGCTCACCTATTCGGATCTCTGGTCCACTAATCTCCATCGCTATTCCCAAGGGATAAACTCTACCGAGCCTCCTGCTGAAATTTTCGTTGATGACTCTAACCTTGGACAATGTCTCTTTGATTTTTTCAAGTTTAGTACCTGTTATCCGAGCAACCCGCATCCCTGCAGTTAGCATATCATCTAGATTGTTGCACGTTACATTAGCAGGAATACTGGCGATCAGTTGGGTTGATCTGAATCTGGACGGTTTTGACCTGACGTTCAAAGAGCTGAGATATTTAAGAGAAGTATCAGCGAATGCAGCTTGATACTGTGTGTTGAGAACATCTTTCTCTTCATTACTATGAAAGTCTATCATCCACGGTAGTTTAGGACAATGAGCCCTGTAATCCATTCTGGAGAGTACGATGAATTTTGACTACGACTGATTTGTCACTTTGATTATCTGTCAACTTTGAAGTTGGTCGGAAATGTGACATTACACCTGGTGTAGTTGAAACCTAAGTAGGGGTAGATAGGTAGGTAGGTAGGTCTAAAGTGAGTAGGTCTATTCGACCCTCCACCGCAACCCATAGGGGTTTATTGTGGCTCACACCTATTCACACTTGGCCAAATAAACCCAGCTTCAGGTCAGATGGTAAGAGTACGGATCTGCTGAACTCAAAGAACCTGATTCGATCCCCAGCGGGGCAGGCACAAAGTATATGCTCTGCAGTTTCATCATTGTCCAGACAGAGGCGACACACACTGTCTTCCGACAGTCCAAGTATCTGCATGTGATGATTCAAATGACAGTGACCTGTAAAAAGGCCTGTTAGATATTGTAGTTCATCCCTACTGTAGTCGAACAACTGTTTGGAATCAAGCTTCGAAGGGTGAATAAACGCCTTGGAGTAAGCCAATCCAGGAAGATTCTGCCAGAAGTCCATAACTCTTCTTGCCATCCAGGTGTTGAGTGTTTGTTTGGCAAAGCAAAGCATAGCAGCAAAACAAAGGTTCTGGTCCAATGAAGGGCTTAAGTAGGGGAGTAGATTGTGGAAGGTTGGTGGGGAAGTGCATTTGAAAAAATGTTGACAGTTGACATATAAGCCGTACTGATACAGTGTCGCCAACCGTATCATATCTATGATACTTGTACGTATCATTCACTGTCGTAAGGAGTAATGGTTCACTAATTGGCCAACCATTGTACAATCACAATGGATGCAGAAAAAAGCACTCTCTAGATTGCTTAAATTTTATCCAGCAGCTAGGCTCAGCAGTTAACGTCTATCACATTCAGCGGTCATACGGCTTTAACTGGTGGAAGCTGTTGGGCGTACACAATGGGTGACAATTTGTAATTTTTAAATCTGTGAAACTATTGACATTAAGTTAACCACCTTTGTTTTTTGTCATGATTGATAGTATCTGTTATCAAAAGTGTATTGAAAAACTAGAGGAAAGCTATTTCTATGAAATGAAACAGCAGCACATTTGTTTATATCTTCAATATATTCGATGAATCAAAATATGGAACATTAATGATTACCATCACAATTTTTTAAAATTTATTGATTGCCAGGAAATCAGTTGCAGATCATGAGTGGACTGTCGTGAAAGTCATTTAAAATCGACATCATAAACTTCAAGTTAGTACAGTAAATCAATGAGTTTTTCAGTACCGTCTTCAGAATACACACAAAGATCACTTCTAGCTTGCTTGGATTTAGAGAGCTTCTTGTATTGCTCAATACAGATAGCATGTAGTGTCCATCATCATTTTCTATATCTCCCTACAGTAAAATAATTAGTGGATAATTTTTCTAGAACTCCTGGCATTATTATTTTGTTGCATTTTATTTTTTCACAATAACCAAAACTTTTCTAAGCTTTTTTTGAGTAAAATCAGCTATCAGAATTCTTGAGCTCCAGTGATACGTTGGCCGAATACGATGAATCCGTACTTTCAGTTCATGGATCAAAACACCTTCGAACATATTCCTTCACGTATTCTCTGGATTCGCAACCATCACACAATTTTTCAGAGTTTCCGGTGTTTCATGTTTTAGAACATGAAGTATCGGAGGCAATTGAATCTTTTTGTGGTTCTGCTGGTGGTTTAGATTCTTTCTCCCTACCAACATGCAAGAACTTATTAGTCACAGCTCTGGAAATTCAGGACAGAAACTTCTTTTCTTTGTTACTCAATTATGTACCTTCATTTTCATTGGTAGGGTTTCTCCAGAAATATGTCCTGTACTTTTTGACGCTGAGATTACTAAGGTTGACGAGCCGTTTCCAGGATTCTATTCCTTCTTAAGTCAGTGTTATAAATCAGCTTCTTATTTGAGTTTTTGTGAATATCTGATTGTGTCTGAGAGAGGTGTGTTTAACAGGGTGATCCACTAGGATATGTTATTTTTTGTCTAACCATCGATAAATTCACAAGAAGTTCATCATTAAATTCAATTGTTGGTATTTGTACGAGGGCTCAATCGCGGGCAATGGAAACATTGTTTCAAAGGATTTAGAAAAAGTCATTGACTATTCAAAATATCTTGGACTTGAACTAAATTTTGATAAATGCGAGTTGATTACTCTTTCAACTCTCTATAATATTCCCAAATCCATCATTTTGAAATTGGCTCCTGGTATAAGAATTTGGAAAATGGAACCTCCTGGGTGCTACTCTTTCTAAAAATCCACTTCTAGAATATATTCGAGAAAAACGGGAATCACCCAAATTGCTGACCATCACGTTGGATAAACTTCCTAAACACGTTTCATCTTTTTTGAAAGATTGTTTGGCGATTCCAACACTCATGTACGTCCTCAGATATTCCCCCTCTTGGTCTAGTCAGTTAGAGCTTGACGAATTTGATAATTCACTCTTTATCACGACTGAATATCTTACGAACAATTATTTCGGGACCAAGCAACGCTTTCTGTAAACCTTGGCGGACTATCGCTACGTTCGGCTTCTTCCTTATCTTTACCAGTTTTTCTGTCGTCAGTAGTTCTGATCTCATCGATTCCATTCTCTCTTCTATATTTATCAATATCAAAGACGTTTTTTATGCTGAAGGTGAATCACTTTGGCATGCCGCAACTAATATTGCTCCTCCTTCAGATAAAAAGAAAATACAAAAAGGATAGAACAGAACTCTTCTGAAAATTTTTAATGATAAATTTCTGGAAACTACAATCGTATAGGATGAGGCTCTTCTAAAATCAGCAATGATCAAGGAATCGGGTGCTTGGTTGAATGCTTTACCTGTTTCATCTCTTGAAACACTATTAGGCGATGAATCTTTCAGAATGGCAGTAGGACTAAGGATCAGTTTATTTATTTGTGTGCCTCATACTTGAGGTACGCTTAAGAAAAATACGCATGGTTTGAGTTGCATGTGAAATGCAGTGCGTATCATGGAAATATTGTCTAGATAAAATTAGAAGAAAAAATTTACCAAAATTTTGGTAACAACTATGGTCCATCCAGTAGCGATTGAAACTTTTGGTGTTTATGACCCGTAGTGTTTGTTATTCGTTCATGAATTCGGAAGCAGATTAGGCCAAACAACAATAGATGGTCGTTATACCTCTTTTTTGATAAAAATAATCATTATTGCTATTCAACGTGGTAATGCTGCTTCGGTCCTTGGAACTTCACATGCATGCATTGCCCTATTTCAGTACTGAACAAGCCGAGATATGTGTATATTCATCAGTCTCCTATCAAGGTTAATTCGCAAGTGATTGACTCACCTTTTTTTCTTTCAGAGGAGTCAATGGGTATAGGTCATTCTTGTCCCCCAAATATGAGCTGCAGTTCTCGTGGTTCTGGTTCCCTTTCAGTCGAAGGGCTTCATGGAGCAAGAGCCGAATCGATCCCTCTACGAAACCCTTCATCACTTGGAAGAATCGATTGCAGCTTGAGAAGTGGTTTGGATGCAAATTCTGTGGAAAATATTCTTCCTTACGAATCAATAGACAGTTGTCCTGAAGAAAATTGGATTAGATAGTTTAGGAAACACTTGCTACTTGAATAGCATTTTACAAGTGTTGTTCATGACGAAGAATTTCAAGAACGATGGAAGAGAACGAGAATGTTTCCTACTTATTAACCAAACTCAGGCAATTGTTCATGCAGTTGCAATTTCGTAAGAATGTATCATCTTTCTCACCAACGAATTTCCTGGAGTCTTTGAAGTCCACTAGATGATCGTTAGGACAGGAGGATTGTTCCGAAGTCTTGGGGTTCTTGTTGAATACTCTTCGTGAGTAGAAAATAGCTGAATCAATACTCCTGACCGCTCTGGATCGAATGATTCCATACAGTCTATCTCGTCTTGTAATTGTAGATCTTTCGCTGGAAAAATCCTCACTCGTTTACTTCGTAGTGAATGTTCAAGAGGTAGCAAAAACATATGTGAATTTCTGAAACTTCAACTAACGTTTCCTTATATGACTAATAACCAGTCCGGGCGAAGCTTATTATTAAAACATCTGAAAATCGAACTTTTAACAGGTGATGATCGACTGTATTGCCAAACATGCGCCAAACTAACTGACTATTATA